>CCAG010023012.1:0-18660 GCA_001077435.1 Glossina morsitans morsitans
CATAAAATTGCTCTCAATTCTGCAGCATTCAATATTCTGCGTCTTCAACTCGTTATACTTTTGCGCTGCCATATTAGGGGAAATAATTACATTTTCATCATTTTTTAAAAGCATTCTTGAACGAAACTTTTTGCGCCAATTTCTTATATACTGGTTCATGCAGTGTGTTCAACAAGTTTTTTGAAAATTTAAAATCGAGTAAATATTTATTAAAGCGCAAGAATAGCGACTACCGCCTCACAGATGTCAATAATAAAAACGCATCTGCTATACCTTTTCTGCTATCTGCTATCTGCTAACTTTTATCATAAAGGAGTTCACTTGGTTTAAACTCTAGAAAAAACAATGAATATTCAAAGATAAACAAAAGACAAATTTTTTGCCACTTAAACCGAATCTCTTGATACCTACCTAAGGCAACTTAAATCGCATGTTCTTTATATACGCATAGAAGGATATTGCGTACATCGTCAATTTATGGACACAGATAACGCGTTACCGACTTTGCTGAGAAACACGGAGATCCGAGAATTCCAAAAGTGCAATTTATTGAAAATATTGCCGGTCAAATAGCTACATAGTTTTGCTTCCAAAATGTAATGAAATATAAAGTCTGTGACGCAAGGATATCTATTAACATAGTATTTGAGTGTCGCCGTAAGAATGAAAGCCTTGCTCGAACGTAAGACAACTGATTGATTGGAAACGTGTTACCCAGAACACTCAAACTCCGGTGAATTCAGGAAAGAAATCGGGACATTACAGTTTAATGCTCTCAAAGTTGCCTCTTCGCATTTTGCCCTATGACTCTGAACGACCTCATGCTGGAAAGTCAGTGTATCATGACTTTGGACATTGGTTAGGATCAACGGCATCAGTTGTTGCTGGCAGCTTTTTCTTAGAAAAGGGACGGTTCAAACAAATAATAAGGCATCAGCTGATAAAGGTGTTTCTCAAAAGGAAGAAGATCTGGGGAACTGGCAGTATGGAATGTGATTGTATGGAAGTGAATAGTTCGGCGTCGTTACTATTTCATAGACATGAATAACGATTGCGCTGTAGAGAATGTTTATGTAGACCTACATACGTATATATATACATATACATTATATGTATGTACGAAAATGTGAACATATGTTGAGGCTATGTCTACCGACATAACAAAAAAAAATTCGAAAATCGTATTTACGTAACTTAGTCATCTTTTGAAAAGTCACCTTTTTTCGAGCACACCTCGTACACACGAGTAAACACATGTATACATATATATATATATACATGGGTGTAATACAATGCGTGCTACCTATGCATTTTAAGTTAACATGCCTGCCTAAGCGGCAGGCATTACAAGCTATCACCTGAGAAAACGAAGAACATCAGTTATTGTGATATCATGAAAACATGACTTAACGTTTCTAATAATTTATAATTTCAAATAATTCTATTGTATTGCCAAACTGCAATTAATGTTATTGCATATTGTTCGTACACGCCAAGCATGATTCTCACACTGATTGCAATTGTCTATACATTATATTCTAGTTTGTTCCTAAGTTTTAAAAGTTCATCAAAATTTTCATATAAAATTGTGCTTTGAAAACATTACATTTTGTATTCTCGCACAATGAGCGTCATTTAGTCATAACAACTCGTTTCTCCAATCTTGTAGACATTTACTCTTAACTACATCAACAATCGCACCAGTGGGTAATTATTTATTTTAAGTGTTCGGGACAAACAATGAATCATTTCTCAAAAATACGTTATTTTACCAAAAGTAAGACTCGTGAAGTGAGTAAAGGTAGAAGTTCTCGTTTCTCGTGCGCCATTTTGATTGCTACCATTTTGTATTTTTCCAACTACAAAGCAATAGAGCGTCAGACATTTTTTGGCTAAAACTCAAACGATTTTCATGACCTCCTCTTTTGAAGTCAGCTTTCCAGCAGAGAGCGAACGAAACGATAAAACGTGGCAAGGCACGCTCATTAGTTACTGGCGGTAGACAGTCGAGTTAATCCTTTGGCTCGGCATATGATTCCCAACCATTCAACACAAGCTTTCCCAGCTTATGCCCATCGACTATTATAAACCTTTCCAAATATGATTTAATTTCGTCTCTTTTCAGCCGTGATACGCAGATGGAAATCCAATGTTTTAAATATCTTCTTCTTAACTCCTGTTAAATATTGGGTTTCTTTTTGCACTCAGCCTTATTCCAATCGTCTAATACGGTGTTTTGTTCAATTTTTATGTCAGTAGCAGTGATAAAAGATGGTATACGTTGGTCCTTCTCAATTTTTGATAGAAATTCAACGACTTTATCAGCAACTGGTCGACCAACGTTGAAACATTATGGTCAGGTTAGAGTGACTAATAGGTATCCTACAATATTTTGTATACTAAAATCTAATGTTTATGTGGGAGAAGGCACGAAAAGTGATCCAATGTAATTCAATTTTAGTGCAATCAATTCTTTTACCGTAGACTTGTTATTACTATCATCTGTCTTCGTCATAAAATGCTAGAGTTAGATTTTCTTACTAAATCTTATTACTAAAGAATAGCATAATAAATTTATCTGTTAAAATCTCTATTCTTGACCAATTTCTTTATAGAATACTAAAAGTTAGATCTTGTGTCACATAAAGGTGATGTAATGCCATCCATACCGAGCCCAAAAGAGATCTTTGTGCTCGCTCGTGATCCTCGCTCTCCAACTTTAGGATCCTATAGATAAGCGTAATAAAACATGAATTTATTTCAGATCGTTCTCGACATTTACACACATCCTCGGCGCAAACTTTATATATATCACCTTTTCATATGTGATATTAAGGTGTAACAGATATTGTGTACACAACATATATGATACTTTATGGCCCAATATCTAATGCTCGGAGTCCCTTTTTTGTATTCAAAAGACTTTCTAAGAAAATCTAAATATTATTTATTTTAACGCCAACAAACTCAACAGTCGTAGGCGCAGAAGCACTAACCAAAGATAAGGGTAAGCAACGATTCACAGCAATTAACACTCCCCCAACCGTTTTGTGCAATCTATCACACCTAAAGACCTCAAACTCCGAGCAAAAAATCTCTTTGTTAAATATCCCCGACTTAAGCCAGGATTCTGTAAATGCGACCACAAAATAATCAGAATTAACAGAACTTACAAACACATTGCCTAGTTTCGTATTAAGATCGCGGACGTATTGATACAGTATATCCAGCACATGCCAGCTATCCATTAGATTTTTGCCTGATGAATTAACTGCTCCAAAATCACCTGAGCGATATTCTCTTGCCGACGTACAAATTCTTTAATAAAAATACCTTGTGGCCAAAACTTTGCCGACATTATGCGTTCAAATAGGGCTGCAGGAGCACTAATTTTGAAGCAAGCAATATTGCTCTGGTGTGCCAATCTAGACTTAAAAACGCTACATTTTCTCGCAACACCTTCAATTGATAGGGAACCAAATCAGTGGGGGCCCACTCTGAAGTGCTTCGTAACACCTCCTTCGTAACAAGTCCTTCATCTGTTCTTTCTTCCGCTCATTGGCCCCTATCAATGGTACAGAGGCATTAGCAGCATCGTCACAACTAAGGCTGCCACGCTGGTTGATGTATTCCACGATGCTGACACGGTTGAGGGCCTCGATCCGCCAGAACTTTCGGCGGTACCTAATGTTAAGATCTTCACTGTTCAGCATAGCAAACCGTCGACGGACTAAGCATTCTCATTAACTCGTTATGCTTGCAAACGGCCAAATCACAAGATAAATCCCGACCCTTGTCACCTACGACGCCAAATCAACTAAGTCGACCAATAACAGGTCAATAGGCGGCACGCCAGCACTCCCCTCAATCGAGGAAAGACCAGATCCCAAATTGCGAATGTCAATCTGAACCGGTCCCACAGGGGACGGCGCGCACGCCACAGGGCGAGTTGAATATTTTTTGGCTGTTCGAGGTGAAGTCGCACTCTCCAGAAACTCACAGACCTCATACATTTCATGGCGCTGCTTAAATTTGGCCATGATCGCCTCTAACAACTTCTTGGACTCCAAAAATCCCAGTTTTGTTTGCGGAAACAACCTGTAAAAGTCGACGTCATTTCTTCCTCTGGGCAGGACCAACGTTGTCGTTTTGCATTATCACTAACAGCATCCGATGCCATATCAGTGAGTCTTGCGCACTTGCGTTACCCATACACGATATATATCGGTCGGAACGGGAACCCGTTTTTCCTAATGTTCTTTGTTTTGGATTTTCATTTATAATGTGAAAATAGAAAAAAATAAATAAATAAATAAATAAACAAGCGTGCACTTACTACACAATCCATAAAAATGAATAGCTTTTCTTCAATTATTGGCGGGACTTTAAATACATTCAGGCATATAATGGATATCGTGGCTTGTTGTTGCTCCTTTAGTTGTTTTATTCTATCATAAAATTGTGGTCATTATTTGGATATTTTTTTATATGGACATGTTTAGTTTCTCAAAGCAGTCAGCATTTGTAAGAAATGACTGTCAGAAATAAAGCAAGAACAACAAAAATAATAAAAAAAAAAGGAATCGAAAAAATAAATGAAAAACCAAACATATACCTAAGTAAAAAACGAAAAAAAAAAAAACAAAAACGAGACAGTTAAAAAAAAAAAATCAACACGATTTTTTGTTACAGTCACGTTTTGCCGCTTGTAGTAGTACTACCACATATAGTAGTACTACTGCTACAACATACACAGTCACTCATCATCCATACACATATACGTACAAGAACGCATAAAATAACGACAAAAGCATGATCATGACAATAATAATAATGTTATGGCAGAAAAGTCTGACACAAGCCAATACATCGAATACCGGTAAATGTTTTATTTCAAGTTGATTTTATTTTCAAGACAACTATTTGACAACTCTATAAAAATTTGCTTAAATTCCAATCAGAAATTCTGAAATTTTCCCTGCTCAATATAAACGTTATAATATTACTTTGTGTTAGTGTTAGTTTTACATAGTGATGAATACACAATCATATACATAGCAACTGATGTTATGATGTTTGAGTTATTATGATGTTTTTTTAAACATTCCTATGGTATGAGATTACTTGCCAGCCTGCCTATAAGATTCTGGTCGTATTCTTGGCGCGTTTCCTAACGAACACTAACAGTATAATGACAGTACTTCAAAAGCCATAAATGGTTAACATTATGTACGCAAAGGGGCATTTAGTTTGAAAACAAATGCCTTTAAGCCTTTTAAGCGGCAACAAATGCCAACTAAGACTGCCTCTTCATAGAGAATGAGAGAGAGAGAAAGAGAGAGAGAGAAAGAAAGAGATTTCTTTAGCTAACAAAAATCGCATACTGATTACGTATGTTGTCAGCAATAATTGCTACCGGTGACTGGTGAAAAGTAAAATTATATTGCAATTAAGGCAGCCCATAACAGGCGTGTTAAGACAAGTTTTTCCGCAATAAAAGAAAATTCTTAGCAAAAAAACAAACCACAACAGCGAAGTTATCTCTCTACAGGAATTTTCTGCATATTCTCTCCAAATCTTTAGAGATAACACAACAACAAAAAATTCTACAAATTCTACAAATTCTTGACTACATTTCAATATTTGTACATATTCCAAGCGTTTGAAAAATCAAGATCGCTTTAATTTCGATTACCCCAAAGTGACGGCTGATTTTCTTTTAATTTGTTCCATGAACAAATGAAAATTCCATTTAAGAGTTGGCTAACTTTCCTAAGGCTAACAGGCAAATATAGCATTAAGTTGACAATAAAGGAGCTTCGGTGCTCCCCTACTTTTCCTGACATGTCAAAAGTTAATAAATTTTAATGAAAGAGAAAACCATTAAGAAAAAAGGGAGAGAGCTTAACTTAACTACCGGTTTAATGCAACGCTTGTAGGTGATTCTTCATATAACAATTAGGTAAGGAATGTAAAGGGTCCTTCATTAAGAGAGATACTCTCAAAAATTGTAATTTCTAGCTTCAAATACAGTTTTGTCGGATGTGAAGATATTTAGTACACTTGGCTGTTTCAGGATGCTGCGCCTCACGATACCTGGACGTGAATTGGTTTGTTAAACAGGCAATTAGGTCGCCACCACTGTTTCTCTATTCAGGCCACCGCGGGCGTGTGATTTAACCACCGTGAATTGTTTCCTTGCGTTACATCAAAGTGTAGCTCTACACAGACAAGCCGCCAACATTGGAATAGTCGTCAAGCTATCGCAGACATAACGTAGCTAACGTTTGACAGAGCCACTAACAATTGGAGCCACCGTGTGCTTTAGTGGAAGATATTTGCACTATACTTTGAGTTGTCCCTTTTTTCAAGAAGAACTTTCATAATGAAACTGTTAGGTGTATTAGATAGATCGTTAATCTACTTAATTAATCTTAATAAAGGGTGGACGGAAAAACAAGCCCAAAACATCTTAGAAAGAAATCTCCTACCGTCCTTTCTCAGCTTTCATGCCTTAAATTATTAGGCTTAGGATTAAAGTTTCCATATGGACAATACAAGCCACTGTCTTATTAAACTTTAAATAGATGTGCAATGTTTTAAATTAAATGACGAACGGAGGGACGGATTAAGAATTTTATTCTGAAAAAAAAAATGCATTCATAGCTTGAACGATAGAAAATTAAGCAAGAATTGACCGATTTGATTTTTTTTACCTTCGCTTCTCTCCCAACCCCCCTTTGGAAAATTCCTTCGGCAAATTGGGCTTTCAATACGTCAATACGCACGATCCTATCTTTATTCCAGAGCATGACAGCAATTGTCTTTTAAAATGTCATTTCGATACCATCAACTACCGGCGTCATCTGGCCAAAAGGCCGCAATTCGCAAGTTGAACTTCAGTGCTGTGCCAGTTAGCTCGTACGACACCTAAGTGTTATCGACAGGTTATATAACCAATAATTTCATGCGGCCTTTGTTGGCAACCAATTTGCTAAAAACTTTCTAAAGTCTTGAGAAACGCACAGAGCTCAGCCGAAACTAGGGAAAGTTCGATTCTCCACCAGGCAGCCACTGTTCTAATCTTCAATAATCACGAGTTGATAGAATTCGAGAGTGGGCCGCCTTTCATTTATGTAGTACCTCTGCCTTTCTGTGCTAACTTGTTCGAAATTATGATATTACTGGCAGGTAAGGTTACAATGTGTGTATTCACTATCGCATGCAGCTTTAAGATTCCCGTAGGATATTTTTCGATGCTCCGTAATCTCGAATGCATTTTTCGATTTAAGTCAATCGTTTACTTGAGTGCTTCTGTTCAAAAACATATAAAGCCGGGAAGGCCGTTTGGAACATTTGTGCTTACATCAAATTTTTTTCGCTTATGTCGTTTGTCGGCCAACCCACAGTTTATGAAACCTCTGCATTTTGCGAATTTGTCGTTCTTATATAATATTGGGAAGAGGTCTGAAGTATACTTTCCTACATTACATAATAAATTTGCAAATCTGCCTTTAATAGGTTTAAAAAAGTCAAATGGAAAAAGTAATTTAGGGAGAATGCTTATGCTACAGACATGACTAATGTTCGCAACAACAACAAAGGTTACATTTTTCTTATCATTTTGCGTATAAATGGAAATATGACCAAAAATGCTTTTGCAGCATTTATCACTAAAAAATTTGCTCATATTTTATTTGAAAGTTCAAAATAACTGGAAAATTTTCCTTAAGTCACATATGTAAGTTAAACGTAACTCTCTCTGCCTGCCTGCACCAAAAAACAAATGTGTGGGAGAGATTAATAAAAATAACACGAAGACTTATATAAGTAATATTCAGTTCACATATTTTCATTTTCAGTTTATATAAAAGTCAAAGGCACGCATGAGCAGAGGTGCTCTATAAAACCAACTGATGAAACTGACACTGCACACTATACATAAATAAATACAAGCATGGTAGAAAGAAATTCAACAGTTTGTGGATTCAAGAGCAAGATAGATACTAAAAAATGAGAATTTCATGTAAAATTTCTTTTGAGTGAAAATGTTTTTTAATAGGAAATCGAAGAAAATACTTGTTTTACTTACTTAAATCACTGAATTGAAATAAGCTAGTACTGGTGAAGCCTTAAAACGGATCTCAATTAAATGAAACCTATTCAGCCCTTTAGAAGTTATCCAAGTATGTAGGGATTTCAGGCAAATTGGAAATTTCGCCGCCTTTTTAAAATGCAAAACAATGGCTCACTATATTTAAAAGGAACGACTTCACACTTAAGCAGAAAGAGCCTGTATTCAGCCCCGGTATTTTGAAACACTTTTTAAGGAGAGAAAGCTTATGATGTTTAAATTAATTTCTGATCATCGCTTAAAGTGTGATTCCGGATGACATTTGATAGGTTGCTGTTCAATTGGAAATGGACGCTTTCCAAGGCATACTTTTTTTGCATACCTTACGAAATGAATGATGAAATAAGCATGGATCTATTGTTATGGAGTAATGGTTGTAATAAATATGTATATGTATATACGTAAGCAACGGCAAATGGCAGTGAAGCAGCAGCAAACGTTTTTAGTTCATATATTGCATTGAATTCAATGAACCGGTTATGCCACTGACATTAGGGTAATTTGTTTGTGCAACGTAAGCCCAAAATGTCGATGACTTTGTAGCCTTTGTTCACAGTATATACATATTATATATATATATACGTACATATTGTATATATATATATATATATCTGTTGCATATATATATATATATATATATATATGTGTGTGTGTGTATGTGTGTTTGTATCTGCTTGCACTAGTATATGCAGGTATGTGTATATTAAAGGAATGCATTTTTTATTATTGTTGTTGTTGTTGTTGTTGTTGTTGTTGTTGGTAAATGCCTAAACGGTCAATCTCTTCAAACATGGTTATTGAAAGCAAAGCCTTGCGTTAAGCTAATCGCAGTAAATTTCATTTATCATGTTCAACCAATTAAACATTTCAAATGACAAGAAAACTTTATGTAACAACAACTTATTGCCACAAACGATAAACATGAAAATTTCTTCTATGAATCTTTGCCATTTCATTGCGCGCTTCTTCCCTTCATACCTTCTTTCCTATTTCTTACTTTCGTGTTGCTTTTGCTTGCTAGTAGCAGGAAGAGACCTGCATATAAATTTCAAGCCCACATGTGTATGCCAAATATGTATATATTTCGTGGTAGCAAGTGATGAATACTGCAACGAGTCGATATGAATAATGAATTTTCTTTTCTTCTTTCTTTTTTTTTTTTTTTTTTTTTTTTGGAAACATACAAGCGCACTTGCTGAACTCGGAAACTCAAATCTTCAACATTTCTAAATGCTTTTCAAAGGAAATTCTACAATTTACAACATTCTCTATAGTTAAGCAATACTCACGAAAATATTTACATGGATTTGTCTTTTTGTAGTGAGTTTATAACGATAAAGGGTACATCAACTTTAGCAATAACAATAAAAAAAAAAAAAAAAAAAAAACACAACGATGGCAAAAACAAATGCTCAGAATTCTGTCGTCCTTATATAGGAAAAGCAAAAGAAGTTGAAAAATAGTATTTTACTCTGTATAGCCTTTACTTCCTGCTGTGTTAACTGCAACTCAAATGTCAGTCAAAGTTTCCTTCATCTAAACACGTTCGCATCACCATCAGAATCAACGACAACGACAACAACAACAAAAAGAACAACAACAACAATATTAACTAAAAGGAAGTGCATAAACATCGGGGAATACATTGATGACCACATAAGAGGAACGTATAGCAATTGTATGCAGCAGTGCAGTAAAAAGTGAAATCAGTAAGAATTGATCTCGTCATAAGAGCAACAGTAACAACAACAGCAACAGCAACAACAATAATAACAATAACAAACAAAATTGGCTACAATGCCAAGTAAAGGAAAAACCGGTATATAGCGAGGCACAAAAAGCCTTAGACAACGCCAGGAAAGAGAAGAAAAAAAGTTGTTACCACTAGTTTATCATTTGGTGTTTGTATTGGAATGGGTCGACGACTGGTGGCTTTGGTGAATTCAATGTATGGCCTCCTCTTTAACCTGCCGTCTACGTTCAGAAAGTGTTGCGTTAAGAGAACTCAAATCCATTTTGAGTTCTTTATCCACTTTGCAGCAGTGCATATTGGACATTATATGCGCGTACACAGCCATATATAAACCTTTCATTGGTTGTCATCATCGTTTTGGCTGCCAACATGAAAAGAACATTTTTTTATTGTTTGTATATTTTGTTCACAAATCTTAGAATCACTGCAATTGGGTTCTTTTATGTACACCTGTGCTTATAGCACAGATGGGCAAGCAAACAGACAGACAGACAGACAGACAGACAGACAGACAAACTGAAAGCCAAGGGGACATGCGAATGCACGGAGAACACGGGATCGCAAATCAATTCTATACGTTTCGGTTATTGTTTTGTTTATGTTTCTTGTTTAATGACTTTTTAAATGTTCGCATTTGTAATGAACCAAAGGCTACAGGCACATGCGTATGTCATGTTTAAAAACTTTAGCGTCTTAGGGTATGTGCGGCTAAACACAACAAGTGACAATCTGAGTAACGGACCGGTATGCTATCTCAGCAGTAGCTGTGTGACAATTCACTATTACAAAATGTTAACAAAGGATCATTAATGAATGAATGGATACGAACGATCCGATACGAACAGAATGAATGAATAAACGAATTGCCAATGAATTCATGACCATTTATGTTATTATGAATGAATGAATGAAATGGCCATAAATGGCAAGATCTTTACGCATCGAAATGAAAATTATATTGAAATTGAAATTTTTATACGTTTTTAGAAAGTATTCATTTCCATCAACACGCACAAGAAGGTAAACAACATTAAATCCAATTCCCAGATAAAATTAAAGGGAATAATTTTGATAACTAAAGAAGAAGAAATTATTTTAATAGGGATTCAGCAACACTTTATCGTCGTAAAAACCGATTCTCGAAATCTTACGTAATATTAATTCCAATGATAAGATCTCTGGCCATTTTCAATGAAATTAGCAAAAAAATGTTTAAAAATATTTTTAAAAAAAACCCTTCGTTTTATGGTAAGAAATTCATATTTTATTTATAACATATACGAATGTAGCCCCGAAAATATCCAGCTTGACCTGTAGATGATAGTGATTGATGTTTCAAAAACACTATTACGATCAAATATGCCAAAGCAAAGGGCTAAAGCTTAACGTTCAAATTTGATGATACGAAGAGAGGTATTTGGTTCAATAATGAAAACTCTGCGTGAATTTGCAACTATAGAAAGAATTGGTCATGGTTATGTAATACGGTCAGTATTTTCATTCCAAACTTCTTTCAATCACATCAAACACAAACAAGTTTCCTGGACCTGGGGAGGTCTCCTCTTTCGCTTATCACAATGCCAAGGCTTCCATTGGCATGTTAACAGAAAATTTTGACATGAAAAAACCGCACAAACGCGTGCAACGTTGCTTTGCAATCAAGCCAAAATAACATAATCGACTATTCGGGAATCTCTCTCTTGTATCGATTCGCAGTCATGGATCCATCACTACATCGTAGGTGTAAGATGGGAATATACTTAAAAAAATGAGCTGAAAGGAGAGAAATCATTTCTAAAGAAAAGAAACGCAATTCCATCTGCTGGTTAAGGGTACGGGATCAGTTTTTTGGGATGCATGTTGAGCAAATTATACTGACCTTTTTTCAAAAAGGCAAACCAATCTAAACACTGAATATTCTGGGAATTTATGGTAGTGTTTGCATGGTGAAAGCAGGCAAACTCTGGTTGCATTGGTCCCAAAAACAGTGCTTTCCCTTCAAAATGAAGCGCCAATTCATTGTTATGACGGCCAAGGTCGTGACCAGGAAAACATTTGTGAAAACATCTTTGACCCTTTTCCAATTTCCAATGGAAAATGAGTTCTTATATCTTTTTAGACATTCCCTTTAGACAGAAACAACAAAGCAATAAAAGAAGAATTATTGAATATTTTAAAAGAACGAACTCTTGTAAAGCAAAATTATTTTATGCATCATTTTCGATAAAACTAGTCTCCGAAATATTAATTAATATGTCATCTAGACTTATGCGTACATCGGAGGCATAAGTGCGCTCGTACTTTTATGAACCAGAAAGCGTACATTGCTCGAATGATTTCGCACATCACATCAGGAGAATATATAGACACTTGTTTTAGTGACGCTACTTTCGTTGTTGTAAAGCACACGGAATAATCGGAATTTTGTGTGTATCGCTCGAATCCGTTTATATGTGTACATAAATGGCAGACTTTGGCAGCATTCTTTGAAAGACATTCGAAGGCGATTAGTTGTTTAGCCTCCTAATCCACTGAACGCTAATTGATTTTAGGACTTACTCTGGCCGAAATAAACGCAAATAACTGGTGACTACGAAAAGATAGGGTTGTTGCTTATTCAAAACACCAGAATATCAATTTATTACGCGTGAACTTCGCAATTTGTTGTATTAGCTAAACGTTTAACTAGGCCATGTTGGCATGGTAAGCCATCGTTATCAGTTAAACTTACATGTGCATGTAGGTCGCGCAATGCGTACTTTTACTTTATACAAAGTTTCTCATTACTTTACAAAAGCAAACGTGTAGCCTACAATGGCTTCCTTTCATCATCATCATTCTGACTGTGTCCCCTATAAAGAAAGCCATGTTAATAAGTAAACAGGATTATAGGTAAAGGAGAAGTGAAAAGTGTAAGAGTGCTTGGATGCGCGCATTAAATTAAGGAAGGATAGCGTCTTAAATATCAGTAGTAATGAGTTCAAATTGCATAAATGAATGAATGAATGAATTTTAACCTTTTGACTTTTCGACCATTTTTAAAGTAATCATGTTTAAAATGCTTTTGTATCTCTTTTTATTTTGAAAATTTCTTATTTCGTTTAGCGAGTTCAGTGGAATCTAAAAACCTTACATTCTATGAGAAAGACGTAAAGTATTTCTCGCAGACTTAGTAGTAAAGAAGAAAATATTTTTTTTTTTTTACTTTTAAATTAAAAGAATCCCAGCAGTAAAAAGTAATTACAGTAGCAAAGTGAATAAAGACGACATCAATATAAAAGTCAACCAAAGTCAAAACCACAAAAGTTGAATTTAAATATGGGTACATGGAAGTACATATATATATATATATATATAGAGAGAGAGAGAGAGAGTAGAGTGATGGTTGAGTTCTAGCCTGAGAATAACACGTCAACAACATATAATATAGTTTTTGCAAACATATAAGTTTGTGTGTATATGTGTATGTGTATGTGTTTGTATTCATGTATATAAACTTGTTAATATGTACGTGCGAAGATGATCGGCTGATGTTTTGAAAGCATAACAAAAGAAACATTACAACAGTATTAAAGGTACTGCAGGGTAATTAAGGCTTAAAGCAAACTAAGCTGTTAAGCAGCAGAGAACACGGCAAAAGCAAACACATACTGGAACAAAAAGCCTCGCATAAAGAAAAGATTGAGCAAACTCATGGTGACGATATCAACGTTGCGATTAAAGTTCACACGACAACACTTGCCAACCGTCGACAATCTACACAAAGAAAAAAAAAAAACAAAAAAAAAGAATTGTTATATAGCACCAGTTAGTCAGTGATTCGTAGTTTATACAAAGTTGTACAATTTGCATACATAAACACAAACACACACACACACACACACACACACACACACCAGACAGGCTTCATCATATAAGCATACATACACTAGGCGTGATATAAATGTAATTAGGCGTGCTCAGTCAAGCAAATAGTCAACAGACCTGCTAGCCAACTAGCGCGGTAACCGACCAGCTACCAAAGGTGTAATTTCAGATAGATTGCGCAAAAACAAAAATTACCGCATGCAAAGGTCAAATTCACTCGGTAATGCTACAACACCAGGAGACCGAAACGTGACGTGGGAACTAAAATACAAGTGTTTTTATGTGTTTTATAACTTTTGCTATCTTTCATGTTCTTATTCGATGTCTTTCTTTCCCTCTCTCCCTCTCTCTTTCCCATTTATTTTTCCTTCCTTTCTTTCCGTTTATTTTGAATCCTTTCGTTCATGTAAATTTTCTCTTCAATCCTGCATGCAAACGCTTATTTACGAGCATTGTTTTACATAAATTGTGCCACACTTTGACATGTTTACAGAATTCCAGAGATCTGACATTCGGTCATCGTACGTTAAATAAAAGTAAAATCTTAGTGACGCCATAAATTTGCAATGGAGACCGGAGTAACAGATACACTGAGCTATTAATGGATTAAAAGCTTTAATATATGTACAAAAACATTTCAATGACATCGTCTCTTATCTTCCGAAGAGGTTAACCTTATATTTGTGTGCTATAATGTTCAAACTTGATTTCGTTACCATAATATATGCTCAGTGTGATTCTTGTTTTTCTCCCCAAGAAAACGAAGAAAACTTTTCAACTTTTATTATAGTGCAGTAATAGCTTCTTTGCACATATAATGCACGTGCATGACCTACGATGATTTCTGAAGAATTGCTGATGGATTACTGTTCGTCATAGTAGGCTTAATGTGTATAAGCCAACCGACCATTATGTATAGAACCATTTCTGCTTTACAATACCTAAAGACATACAACTGACTAACCAATCCAAGAGAGGACATCAATAATGGTGCCTGAAATCCTCTAAACGGCGATGTTTGCATGTGTTAACAGCGCACACATTGATGGCCAACATACATAAAACAACTGCAATATCAATGACAGACTTGTAACCGAGAGGAGAAGAAGTAAATATGTACGGTTTATATACATCAATCGTATGTATGTTGTGTCATTTGGTAAATGGTAACATTGGCTTAACAGAAAAATTCTTTGCCATTTGTCACAGGCAAAAAAAAAAAAAGAAAAAGAAAAAGAAGAAGACAGAAAAACGAGTTAAGTTAGATGACTCGACAGTACTTTGGGTCATGTTATGAGATCAGAAGAGTAAATAAAACTAAAAAATACCTTGAGCATCTATCCAAGTAAAGAAACCTTACATCCTTCACCATGAAAACACAAACAAACAGCCAGAGCAAGTCGGTAAGAATTTTAGTAATTAATGCCACATTACGTTAACAATTATTTTTAATCGAGAAGAAATGGCGTATAATTCGGAGATAATTTAACAAAACATTTGCAACATTTTTTGCGCAGCCATTAACTACGCTTTTCTGGATTAAAAATTTAACAATTAAAGAAAAATCTCGCAATGTCATGAAAAATCCTTTCCCCTACCCAGCAAGCCATTCTCTAAACATACTGATATTTTCAACTTTAGCAAAAATCCAGAACGTGACAGAGTAATTTAGCCAGAGAAATAAATTCTATGACTACCGCACTTGAGATTTGAACCCACGGCCTTTGTGTTGATACTCGAAATCCTTTGTCTACTCGTCCACTCAGACGGATTAGCCAGAGTAAACGAACATCGTCATTCCAAAATTTATATTCAAATCTTTCTTTAGGTTTGTGACATCATTTAGCAAATTGAGCGCAATATCTTGGCGACGGTAACTGTACTTTTTTTCAGACTAAAGGTAAAGTAATTTAAAAAAAAAGCTAGTAAACTTCCATGGCAATAATGAAGACCAAAGAGGCAAAAATAAATACAGCTTCAGGAGGTCACAACAATATGATTAGCAGACAATGATTAACCCTTCCTCTCAGAGTACAGTCACAAACTGCTTACATTTATATTGAAAATATGAAAAACAATTGAATTCTAAATCTGATCGCGAGTATCAATTCGGTGTTCAAATCTAAGTGCGGTTGGAGTATACTGGATGTAGCTATGGTAAGTGCTCTCAGTCGGTAAGTCAGTCATAACGCTTACCGATTACGGCTACTTCCTACGTCCTTCTTTTTCCAAACCTCTTTTTAAACGTCACCGTGTTTTATAGATATAGAGAGCATCCCCTGTACAATTACAAAATATACAATCAAGGGGGTTTATATATCAAATTTCATGCCTTATATGACCAAAAAAATTTCCGATAGTTCCTCTTCGTTTTTTTTGGCAAGCTTCGTATTTCTCTGCTATTAACACCTCAGCAAGTCAGCAAAAATCATTAAACACAATAATCTACACTAGCTCTTGCTATCTCAAATGAAGCAAATGTGAAGTATTGGATATAAAAGGATGATCCAAGGCGAAACACAGGTAATTCAGAATCATTTTCCAAGACATCGAAAACATTAATAAAGGTGAGTTGTAAGTAATCCAAAGACGACTGGAAAGAATACCAGGAAATCTCTTCTGCAAACACACAACATTATATTGAATTCACCGTTAGGCATTTAAAAATATGCATTCTCAAGTATTAAGGGAACAAATTCAAGTAGAGACAACCTAACCAGATGTTAGTTCAGAATCGCTTTCAAATAAATTGAAATTTCTTCTATTAATAAATGGGACAGAAGGAGAGTAGAAGAACGAAGAAATTTGCTTTATCTACATGCGACGGGCCAAAGAAAGACGAGTTCTCTTCCTGAGATGATTCAAAAAAGGACGAGGCTGTGTTTCATAAATAAGAGACACTAAGATATTTGCTTTGTCTATCTATAAGCGATATGAGATTGAAAACAGATTTGTATTCCTGAGATAATTCAGAAAAGAACTTAGCAATCTTCTAGAGAAGAAAGACTCTTTCCGCAGTTCGCCATCTCAACACGAGACATCATAACTTAAAATCAGGGTATTATAGAACGATACAAACCCTCAAGGTGAGATTGTAAAGCAATGCTTAACTAGTTGTTTATCCAGAATTGTTTTCAAATCCAAATTCAAATCTACATAAATAACTTGTAAAGATAATAAAAAAATTACCTAAGAACGTATCGCTTTCTGAAAAGGATGCGCAATCATCTAAAACTAGTGGATCAAATAAAGTTTTCAATTAAGTGAAAATTTCATTTACATTAATAGAGTCGCGACACGGAATGAGTTATAATACTACGACTACTGGGAAAACATCAGAAGATCTTACGTAGATAAAAATAGCTCTCTTTTGGCTTTAAAAGGTTCGAGCCCCTAATTTTTTTTTTGTCAGCAACTCCTCAATTAACCTGCAAAAAAGGCAGAAAAAGTGGTCTCATTAAAAAAAGAAGTTGTAGGTTAAGTAGACACAAAAAAGGTGAACTCAATGAGGAAAGCAAATAAGGTATTCGCTATATGAGACATTCAGAATTTGAAAGGACAAAAAACATTTGATGGTTTTAAAAAATATAATCTGGACTTGACGAGTTGGTGTGAAAAATACGATGTCGATCTATAGTCGACGAAGAAGTGGAAAGGTTTAAGAAAATCGAGAAAAGTTATAAAATTGTTTTTTCTCTAATAAGATGCTCAATATACTCTCTATAGCCGGTGAATCAACTAATGCCGAAAACCCATAAACTGTAACGCAAACGCAAAAATCCTCCTCACCACGACTCAGGCGCGTACCGCTTTGTCTATGTTAAGCCGAAAGGTAATAAAATTAAAAAATTAGCAGTTGAAGGCCAAAGATCTCTTTAACGCATCAAATTTAGTTTGCATTAAATAAAAATTCTAGGAAATTTATATTCTTGACAAAAAAAAAAAAAAAAAAAAAAAAAAAAAAAAAACGGCGGGAAAAATCTTACCTGTATTTTGTATTTAAAAAGTTGATGATAGGAGAGAGATTGGATTACTCACAAACAACGCAAGGACAACTAGCACTTTTGACATCTTGTTTACGTCATCTGGGGTGGTAGCGGCAGTGAGTGACAGTTTTGTGGTTGGATTCACAGAGCACACCACACTAAAACAATATTCATGAATATATGAGAGACTGTGTATCGAATATCTACCGAAAGCAACTATAATTTCTGTCAGTGTTATCTGTATAGTGATGTTCTTGATTGTTTGCTTATTTCGTTCTCGTTTCATTTTTTTTTTTCTTTTTATTTTATTTTTCTTTTTTTTTTTTTTTTTGTTTATTTTTTACCAGTTCTTTCCAAAAACTTCAAAGTACAACGTCAGCACTTTAACTTTAACCAGTCATCCCACACGGTTGTATGAACTTTTCTGTACATAACTCAGTACATGGCAAACTCTCTCTTTAACGCTCTCTAAAGTGCCCTTGATTAAATGATTGATTAGTAACTCTTAAGCCAGCCGCTGTAGTACGCTTACCTTTTTTTTCTTTTTCGATACATATTTGCCACATATACATATATATATATATATATATATGCATGCATATACATATATATATATATATTTAATATGCAATATAAATATTTAACACAATTCAAAGCGTTTATTAGTAACTCTAACAGTAATTTACACGTTCGTGTTAAGTGTTTGTTTAATTCAATTTTAGTAAATTTTTGTTATTTCTTCTCTTATAACTTTTCAGTAAAAATTAATTTCTTTTAAATTTTATTGACACGTTAAGGGATTTGGTTTTCAATGTTGGCTTTGATTTATGTTCACATTAAAGTGTGTTAGTTTTTTAATGTTTTTTTTTCTTCTTCTTCTTCTTCTTTCACCATAAAAACTTTTATGAGTTCGCTTAAAA
>CCAG010023021.1:0-119571 GCA_001077435.1 Glossina morsitans morsitans
TTGTGCGGTTGTATGTGGTTTTGTACGTATTTTTTTTTTGTTTTTTTTTTGTTTTTTCTTTTATAAATGGGTGTACGATTATTTGCTGATGCTGTTAAAAAGACCAAAGACCACCTAATGATAATGCCAATCACTTGTAGTGTTTGGCAAAAAAACAAAAAAAATAAAAAAATGAAAAATAAAAAAATTCTTAATTACCAAGTGCTTACACCATACGTAAGGATACAACATTAGCCCATTGATGTGTGAGAAATCTTTTTTTAAGGGGAGACATTTTTTTTTTTTTTTTAATATAACTTTCTTAGTAAAATAAGTACATTGCGTGTAAAACTTCTATTATATATATATTTATATATATATATATATTTTTATATACGTAAGTGATTTTTTTTGTTTGTTAAACTTACATCGGCGTCTTATAGATATAGTTTTTCATCATAGTCGATAATAATAAATAAACTCCTTCGCCATTTCTTTTCGACATTTATTTTTATTTTGCAAATTTCCTGTCTTTTTATTGGAAAAACAAAGCAAATAATTTTCAGTTTTTCGTTTTTTAATATTAAGAGGCATTTTCGCCCCCTGCAATTTTAACAATCCGGCAGGCTATGAAAATGTAAATAACAAAAAAACAACATAAAATTTATGTTAAAAAATTATGTGTAGGATTTAATTAATGTCAATGCATATACACACGTACAGCGGTATATGAAATGTGCTTACAATTACGTTGGAATGATTCGAATATTTTATGCTGACATTCCGTGCACTAATCGAATCTATATTAAGAATTTTGTTTTAACTGCGCAAAATATCTTGAACAGTAGACAAGCCGTTTTCAGTTAGGTCCAACTTGTTTTGGGTTTTCAGATTCATTTCAAATTATTGTGTCAATAGGTAGATAGGCTAGGAAATAAAAAGCAATACAAAAATATGTCAAGAAAGCCTACATACTTCTTGCTCTAACTTTTTCAAATCTACCTTCTTCTTCTTCTTCTTACATTTTTTCATCTTACATTTGTCAGAGCCCTTGATCATAGAGAATCTAGCTTTATCGATAAATAAAGCAGACCATTTTCGTTGCAGACTTTAACAAATTTTTAGAACAAAATGGAATTGGAATCATCGGTAGTTAAGCGATGTAAAAGTAGTTGCTAAGAAATGCACTTCGCTTATTATGTATGCAGGTTGTTGCACACAAACTGCACAAACTCTGTCCTGGATGTACTAAAACTATTTATTTTTTTCGTTGATTCTAATCCTTTTACTAAAAATATCGAAAGGTGGAATACGCTACGCCTGCCAAGCAAAATCAGCAAAAGCTCCTAAAAACGGAATATTTGACCCTAAAGCTGTTGATGTTCCACAAAAATCTAGATAGGACGCAGAAATTCAATACAAAAAATCCCTGATCGATTAAGTGATTTGCTTACAAATACGCACACAACGGACATGAAAGGGAAACAGTATTGAAAACACGAGTCTTCCTTCTTATTACTGTGTAGAAGTTACGATCCGGTATATATGCATCTAAAAATCTTTATACAGATAATAGTCGCCAGGATCGTCTGCAAGTAGCGGGTAGCTCCTCTCGGTTTGTTATAACGACCATAATTAATTTTGCAATCACTGTTGTTTGTCTTGACGTCATTTGGATTATTTCTGAAAAATGTCTACTTTGATTACGATTTTCATCAGCAGAGCTCCGAATTATAGTTCGGATCGCATTTTGGGTTATGCCTGAAAAAATTCGCTTAGCATAATTACCATATATGTGTTTTATTAGCCGCCAACAATCAATTGAGGAATTTTTTTTTTTTACCAAATTACAGTTTCCCATCCTCATTTTTAGGACAACACCAACTCCAGAAATACAATGGGTCAAATTGACTAATTGACATCTTGTCGGTATTTCGAACACTAAGAGTATAGATTATCGTTTTTTTTTTTTTTTTTTTCATATAAATAAAGGCCATGATAAACTTTTGAAGCCTTATGTGTTTTGTAAATCAAGTTAATGTAGTTGGTTGTGTATAATAATTGTATTAGAGAACACTATTCTTGGATTAAAACTGAAATTTGGGGATCAGTATAATAACAAAATTTATTTACTGAGAAAATTTGAGTTGAGGTTATCGACACTAACCTAAACATATCTCAGGAACAATCTTAGAGACTGCGGTCTTCTCTCTCTATTGCTTTCTCCTCATATCTGAGCGACTATTACCGTAATACATATATACATATATATATATATATATATGTGTATATAGAGGATGCACACAAAGGCGTGATATTTCAGTGTAGAGACGTAATCGATTTACGTGCTTGGTATAATCGCAATTTTTTCATAAACATTTAATGAAAAACCTTAACCTCACGAGACATGTAAAGAACAAGCTGTTTACAACTTCATTTAATCGACTAATGCGAAATAGTTTAAAATTACGTCTCTTTTGGTTTGGGTTCTGTTTATTATGTTTTGCAATTAAATCTACATCAACATGATATCCGTTATGAAATATAAAAAGCAAAACCGATACGTGTTTATTATTATGATAAATACATTGCATGTTAATTGCTTATAAATAAAAATTTTTATATTTAATTAACGTCTGTCTGGTATGGATATTTTCCACTTATAAAAATTGGTTAAAATTTAATTGGCAACGAACTGTGCGGTTATTCAGAATATTTTGAAACAATTGTTTGTACAGATTGTTTAAAAAAAAAAATCATTAGTAATATAATCGAAATTTAAATGAATCTGTGAAAATTACACAGAAAATGCTTCTTTTTATTACGTTAAATGAAGTCTCCTGTCAACTCTTTGAAAGAAGTAAAAACGTTATTGCACAACCACCAACTAAACACAAAACATTACGATTTAAAAATTTTAGTCATTAGCTAAATAATGGGTAATCACTGCTACGTAACAGCGACAATCAAAACGTGACAAACACTTAAAAATGCCTTCAGAAGCGGATACCAAAAAGATTAAAAGAAATGTCAGTAATTTTCGATTCAAACACAACAAATATTGTCAATTTAACTGTCTTTCGCTATTAACTTTTAATGCAACATTACATTATTGCATTACATTTCATTGCATTCATTGCATTCGATGGCAGGCAGTGCATGGGTTCTTCTTTGTTAACTGTGGAAGATCATTAAAGAAAGAAAATTTCTTGAAATTAATTTCTTTAAGAATTTTATTTTACATTTTTTATACCCAAACACTGCGAAACTTTACTAATTTTGAACATTCCAAAGGTGTAGTGCCGTAAGAGATCTCGTAGAAGATTATCTCTGGCGAATTTTTGAAAAAGATAGAAATTCAGTAGTAAAGCAAAATTCTTCAGTACATAATTGGCTCCGTTACGGCAAGCGAATGCTTTCTTCCCTTTCACTTTGTAGACAATGTAGGCAATGTTTTCAGTTAGTCGTCTTGTGCCTGTATTTCAGCTTTGGTCCCATTTAATCTTCTCCAGTACGGTAGAGTTCATATTGTTCGTAGCCGTGGCAAGTGCTCAGTAGTGGGTTAAGACACAGCACTTAGGGATTGGGCACACACCCACTATAGTGGGCCACCCGGCCATCACCTCTTTATCTTTTTCTTTTTCCTTATTTCCGGATAGGAAACATTTCCTGAGTCCTCGCTCACATTAAAAAAAAAGTAAAATAATCACAAAAAAAAAAAATGATCTCAATGAAATTTTAGAAAAAAAAGTATAGTTAAACGAAAATTTCTCCGTAATAAAACTGTGCTCTCCACGATTGCTAAGCATCAGCTGTCAGAGTTCCTATTCTGAAAGGAAGTAACAAAACTTCCAGATGGATGCTGCGTAGTCCCCGTTTTCAGAGTGAAAATGTCATTAACATACCAATGTTGATCTAAGCTCTATACTTTTTAGACTACATGCAATATAAATTCTTCATTAATGCGGAGCTAATTATAAATTCGAACGCGACGTTCAAAATATTTTATAAAACCAAACTCGCAGGATGTACTTCCTGTTAATCTAGGCCTTCGCCTAGAGATAAGACGCAAAAGCAAAATAAGATCTTGGCAGGCTACAGTTAACTATAAATTTAATCATTCTTGTGGTCAGCTAAAGGAAACTTTTAGGTAACGAAATAACCCTTCCGTTGATAAAGCGCCATTACCCTCTTTCATAAATATAACTGAGCGGGGAGTCACTGTGTGGCAGTCACTTATGGCTATATAATGCAATGGCGCATTGTCAACTGCGCTGTCGTAAAGGGGTTAAGAAATAGTTCTAGGACTGTTAAGACGCATAAAACTATTTGCTAGAGATAGAAAAGAAAAAAACTAACACGCCTTTCTCTATTTCTCAGTGTGATTTGCTAGATGTACGTCGTCGCATTTGCTTGCTGTACATTTTGCTCTTAACGCCAGAGTTCCATTAGAATTTACAAATGTTAAGATATTTTGAATTTTACTACCTTTAGAGATTATCTAACTTTTACCTAATTACCGCTCATATATCGCTCTATGCTAGTAAATGCTCTCAAATCTTTTTTAAATGCCTTTTGAAAAATATTTGTTGCTGCTGCTGCTGGCCAAAGTTCAGAAGTGCATGCCGTAAAGAAAGTAAATAAAAAAAAAAATTGTATATTTTTCTTGACAGTCTTTGCCACCTACATGCATACGACCAAACTAATAATGACAAGAACAATGACAACGATAACAACAACAGCAGCAACGGCAACTAGAAATCAATGTAGTAAAATAAAATAAATAAACACGAAAAATCAAAACTTTATTTGAAAAACTTCCAACACATATTCAGTCGAGCGCAATAGTCTTTCAATTGAATTCTGTAGCCTAGAAAAATAAACGTTTCTCGGTGTTAAACTACACTGATGTCAATTTGAAAGCATGTAAAAGTCTAAATGTTGTTACCAAGTGGTAATAGTGTTATTTGTTGGTGTTGTTCCTTCTTTTTGTTGTTGTTGTTGTTGTTGTTGTTGTTGCTATTGTCGTTGCTGCTGCTGTTATTTGAATTGTGTACCGCGTGGTTGGTTAGTTGTTATGGTAGGTGATATTGTTACTCTTTGCTTATTGTATATATATATATATGTCTGTTTGGCTGTTTCTTTTCCAATTTAATAAGCCTTACATTACAAAGTATGTTATGCTCTTGTAATGGTGATCTCTTCGCTGACTCTATTTTGTCGGCGAACATGGATCTAGTGCACGGTTTATTCATAATCAAGTTCGTGACTAGATTTCATGCTCGTCTATTAAGTTGGGTCAACACAACACACAGTATAAACGCTTAGAAAGAAAAACAAAAACAAAAACAAAAACATGAACATAACACTATATACGATGGCATTTTTTTTTTGTTTTTATATATAAATTATTTACCTCGCTTACGACGTTCAATGTATAAACTGTAGCTTTTACTATGTCGCCGCCGCCGACGCTGTCATCATCATCATCAGTTTACAACAATAATAAAAACATTTTTACATCGTTCGCTGTTGCTGTTTCTAATGAATATCTGTTGTTATATACATATATCTATATAAATATATGAAAATGTATATGTTAGTGTTTGTGTATGTGTATTTGTTATATATGGTGTTACTTTGTTTATTTGATTTTTTGTTTTTTTGTTAAGAAAATATCTCCAAAGTGTATCGCAAATTTTTTCATTTTTTGCGTCATTCTTTCTCTCTTACCGTTTGTTTAATGTTTATTGTGAGTGTAGTAGTAGTAAGAGTTAATATTATATTATGATTTTCCGCGTTTCTGTTTAATTTTTTTTTTGTTTTTTTTTGTTCCTGGTTCAACAACTTATAGTGTCACGTTATAAAAACGACGACAACACGACAGTTACACTATTAATAGCATTAGCATCATCATCATCATCGAGTCTCTGTGTCGTTCTCGTTGTCATCGTAATCACCCACAACAACACTATTAGCGGCATAAAAATTGGTTAACATCATTATTATCAACATCAACATATCATAATCAGTAAAAACAATCACATATTTTTGTTGTTGCTGCTGTTGTTTCTGCTGTTGCTGTTGCTGCTGCTGCTGCTATTGTTGTTGCTGTTATTGTTATTGGTGCTTGATTTGGTTTAAACAAAGATACGCAGAACAACATTTTTACGTTGTAATTGCTTGTAAGGTTTGTATATAACTGCTATTGTGTCATTCATTATATCTTTTTATATTATTTTTTATTTTTGCTGCTTAATAATATTACTTTTTATTGTTGTACTGAAACGTATAGTATACGAGATATAAAATTAACCGTCTTAATATGCGAAAGTCGCCACAACAGACGGTACATAGGAGCAAAATTTTTCTTAAGAAGATGTTTTGTATTAAGATTTCTTTTTTATGCAAATATAGAAATCAGTGGTCATCTCCAGATTAGCGATATTCTTTGAGTTATCGTTATCAGTCCAAGTCCGTTAGATGAGCAACGTTTCACCGAATCCTTCTAATAATGGAAGGTTTGTAAATTGGCCACTCATTTAGCAAGCCCTAGTAGGGATTAACTCGTGCCGTATGTTTATGTTTATGTCTACCAACGACAAGCGACTGAATACTTAGATATGTTTTCTCATACGTAGCGCTCTGATATAACAGGCATTAGTAGAGATATTGCACAGAAACGTTATTTAAATCCTAAATCGATAACATTAATGTGGGGCGTGGTGCAGTTATGATCGACTCTCAGAGATCAAGTTTCACAATGATTGAGTTCCGCACACAACTAGAGTAACGCAAGCAAGGAACTATACCTCATATAGATATTGAAGTAATATTTATGTTATAGAATATGAAGAATATGTCTGTTATAGAACATGAAGTATATATAGATTGTGTCGCGCATTCTTATGGGAACTCAAAAGAAAAATTTCGATCAAGCACATGTTTAGGCAAAAGCACGAAAAAAGCACATTTTCACAATGCTTTTGTGATGGTTTGACTTCGAATTTAATAAAGACTCACTTCATGACGAATATTTTTTAATTTGTTGGATTAGATTAAATAAATTAACTCAAACTCATAATGACCCACGGAAATTACCTCGCGGCCGATTTGTCCAGAGCTATTGACATATTGACAATATTATGATTATAATTAGATTTTATTGATTTGGTCATGCTTTGCTTGGTACTCGTTTTTAATGTGCGCCAGCTTGTGGTCCCAAGTTAAAGTGCAGATTTACCGGCTTGGTGTTTTCCATATATCAAATCGTATTTTTAAACAGTTGAACAAACTGTTCAATGATAGTTACATATATTGTCGAACTTTTCCTTACCCGTTTATATAGATTTTCATAAGTGTAGATCAATTTGGCCGATCTTCTCATATCACTGACTTAACAAGTTCTGATGCGACAAAATTCAAGACCAAATTGAAACCCTTTCCAAACTTAATCAAATCGATGCTTGATCATGAACAAAATAAATAATTTACGGACGATTTTCTTTACAAATTATACCCGACAAAATCCAATACAATCATTCCGTAATGAATCGAAAGATAGTAGTTTAGACTTAAAAGGGACGAAGATGTCTATTGTACAAAAAAAAAAAAACAACAAAATATTTTGATTAATGAACGTGTTCAGATATTTGAAGTTTGCAATTTTCGCAGGATGCCGTGTCTGATGACTGACTCAAAGTGATATATAAAATTTCTTTTTCATTGAGTTTTTCATTTAACTAAAGCAAATAGCTAAAGTGGTTATACCCTTTGGCACGAACGACCAATCGTACAAACGATAGCGCACTTCCCACACGGAAACATGAATAATAAGTAAAAGGGAGCGAATTGCAGCTCTCCCTTTGCGAGCCAGAAGAGAGCATTGACTTGAACATTTCAATTTGAACATTTAGATCCAAAATATTTCTCCCAGAAACGAAAAAGAGGAAAGAAAAAACTCGTGAACGTTGCGAATGCAGTATGGCACAGTCGTATAACGTGTAAAAAGCTAATAGATAGAAAGAAGTGGAGAGAGAGGTAGGTGGAAATATAGAAGGGAGTGACCGTAGCCTGGCGCCTCTAACACCCGCATCAAAGTTACTCAGGAAATGATATAAATCCTAAAATGTTTTATGGATACCGTCAAGCAGCACTAAATTTATCACTTGCCACAGCTAAAGAAAATCTGCTATAATACTGCTGGCTAAAGCAATAGGCACAATTTGATGATTGTACAAAGATGACACCTGGCGTTTTAATGTGATATGAAAAACAGTATTTCATAAAAATATTATGTACAGGACGAGTAGAATTGGGCTACTCTTTGTCGCCTCTTAACTAGTACAATTCATCAAGTACATAGGAATATATAAATATATGTAGACTTTTGGTTGTCAACAGACAAGTTAGATTTCTTATAGGGCAGATTATGTATATACGTATTGACTGTCACGAGCACAACACATAGGACAGATTATGTATATACGTATTGACCGTCACGAGCACAACATGCTTTTCAAAGCGGCGCAACTAAGTTCTTGACAGAGTAAGTGGAGTGCTACTTCTTTCTGTCCGACTATCGCTTACTGTTGTAGGCAAAGGGTAATGATATAATATTTTTGATGATTTCAAGCACTTTCTCTTTATCTTCTATCATCTTATGTAACTTGGCTCACTAGTGAATGTTTAACTCTTTTGGAATCGTCATATCTTCTGCCTATCTCAGATGTATGGCGCTGACTAGTACTTTAAGTTAACCGAAAACTTGTCATCATTTTAATGTTTATTTACTTTTGGTTACTGCAAACGGAATGGAAAGTTTTAAATACAAAATATCATTCATAGGATCGTTTTAGAATAGAAATACTATAGAATTGTTGGGAGCAACTTACTATTAAATGTTTACCATATGTTCACAAAATGAAATTAATTTATAAGCTTCGAAGACTCATTTTTAAAAGCAGTCAGAAGAGATGGTGCAAAACTTGCTGTCGAGCATGGAAAAGTTACGTAAATATCGGACACGAAAACTCTACGAAAAGACTACAGATGCACAACTGCCTTGCATTAATCATAGACAATGTGTGCGATGAGAAAATTTTCATATGTATATGAAGGAAAGACTTTTCAACGATCATCAAACACTCAAAGAAAAACCATTATATTTCAAATTGTTTCTTAATCTTTAACAGATCACTTAAACAATACTGTCTTCTATGTGATTTCAATTGCAACTTAACCTATTATTATCGTCTATTTAATTTAATGCATATGTTGCACTAAGAACGAGCTCAGTGAAACCTTTTGGAGATTGCGTCAAATTTGAACTTTGATCGTCGAGTGTGCAACGTTTAATTTTATGAATAGAATTCAATGATAAATTCAAGCCTACATTTGTATATATATATAGCCAGCAAACGAACCAACGAACGAACCAAACAACCAATCAACCAACCAACCAACCAACCAACAAAAACTATGAAATTCAATATAGCCGCAATGTATAAGCAACGCATTTAGTTAGGTATATACGCAAACATAAATATGGATAAGCACACATATGTCTACGCTATGTATATTTATAATTTTAACTAGAGATACAACAACAACAGCAGCAACAACAACAAATCACCAATATATAATAGATACTTTAGGATATAATAAAAAAATGTATATATATATATATATGAAAGAATAAAAACGAAAAAAAAATCAGAAAAGAAATAAAAATGAACGTCTTCTTGTGAGAGACTTTAAATATAGAAAAGATTTATTACCGCCATGCTACTGCCAAAAAAAGAAACGCAGGAGATAAAAAGGCAATAACAACGATATACGAGTGCGCACACATAGATCCTTTTCCTTCTATGTATGCACGTCGGATGTCTGTATATGGCGCAATAAAACAGAGTTAAAACTTTTAAAACGTATAGATGTAAAGGAAAACGGGCAAAATCCCAAAGATCAGACTTAAATACATACATATATATATATATATATATATATATATATATAAGAGAAACAAAATTGCGCATGCGCAGCATAAAAAGTCAATACAATCACTAAACTCACTACGGCAAACGTTTCTTTCTTTTTTTTCCACCTTTTAATAGACCTTTATCTCATCTTACTCAAGGGTGCAGCTTTTGGGAAAATATGGTTTAATACTTTTTTTTTTTTTTTCTTCTTTCTTTTAACGCAAAAAATCTATAACGATAGGAATAAACATTTTTCATTGCGCATAAAAGAAAAAAAATGAAAATAAAAAAACGATGGAGAATAAGGAAAAAAAAAAAACATTACACTTTAACTGAAGAAGAAAAACTTTTCCCTAAAACATACATTCACACATTCACACATTCACACATTCACACATACAATCATAACATATATACCACCGATGGGTATCTAATAATGTATATACATTGCATGTATGTATCTATCTACGAACGCTTAAGCGAATGCGAATGCGAATGCGGTATAGGAGCGACGAACATTCACCTTTAACAAAATGAAAGGGTTCGTTTTTCTTTTACACAATTCAGCTTTTTTGCGCACATTTACCACACATACCAATATGTACGAACCAGCCGGCAAATCTTGGCCATCGTGTTGTCGGAGAAAATAGTTTCAACAAAAAAAGAGAAAAAAAAAAAAAAACAAATTAAACGAAACGAAATAGTAAATCCTTTTGCTTACACATAATATGAAATTTTATGACCAGTTTAGTAGTGAAGTGTAAGGCTCTCTGTGAAAGGCTTAACACTCACATTGAACTCTGGCTGTACAATGCTAAAAAAAGCAACATTTATACTAAACGCATCATCATCATCATCATCAACATCATCATCATCATGATCATCGTCATGATCATCGCCGTTGACGTTGTCGTCATCGTTGCCGTACTCGATGTCGTATTCGACGTCGTTTAGAACATTGCGTTCATCTTGAGAGTCATCTTTTTGATATGACCGTTCTTGGTTCTTGGTTGTTGTTGTTGTGCCTCTCTAAGAATACTCGGCTACACATAGTTTTATTAATGGTTTGTTGTGGTTTTTATATGTCTGTGATGATAAACATTAATTGTGCTTGAATGCATATGCTGCTTGTGGCATACACAGCATTCATGCACATACCTACATATAAACACATAGATATGCATTTTTTCTTTTCCTTTTGTTTTTTTTTTTTTTTTTTTTTTTTTTTTTTTTTCGTTCCTACTGTATTCATCTTTTCCACCGTTTTTCTTCTTAAGACATCGCTATGGCTGCTGTGTATATGTACTTTATGTTGTTATTTTTGTCATAATTCTGTGAGTTGTTTTGATTATCTATGCATAAAATGTTTAAAATGAAACTCATATTTCTTCCATCTGCCGTACACTGTGTTTCTATTTAGTACACACGCATCTATAATGTGATCTATGCTACGATAATGGTAAACAGATGGTGCTACATTGAACATTAATTTCAAATACTCATCAATTCCGCTTCTTCTTTTTCTCTTTACTAAGGACACTACACTCACTATTCTAATGGAAAAAAGTTTACTATCACATAAATTTTTATGTTCAATGTTTAGTAAAAAAAAAAAAGAAAAAAAAAAGCTTTTACTTAACTGACAGTCAGTTGTACGTTTATTGAATATTACTGAATAAACTCTCAAAAATCGACAGTTTTATTGATTTAAGTGTGTTTTGTCTTCCTTTCTTTTTCTATAGGCAATGCTTTGCTTGGTATAGTAACATCAGATAAGCTATAAACTCTTTGATAAAACAAGTAGCCTTTGAAATCTACTTCAGTTTTCAACTGATTATCATCATGTTGTGTGTGTATTACTTTACGACCGTTTTCGTTGCGATGCATGCCAAACATTAAACACAGGATATAACGGGCTTTTCAAAATAAGCTAATAAAATAGATGAAACTTTTATAATTCTGCTGAGAGCGCAACAGGAAAGTGGAAATTTAATAAATGGCTTTATTCAGTTTTATAGGCGAAACAGCGACATGTGTTCCTTCCTATTTTATATTGATAGTTGTTGTCAGTTGTCCATAAATATCAGCAGGATAGTGTAACAATTGATTGTAAAGAAAAACTCTGAAATATTTAAATGTCATAAGATCATAATATGACATTTATATACAAATTGACGATGTTCTCGTAAAAGGCACAAACCGCCTATAGTAAGTAAGGAGTCTTTCAATTTATAATTAAAGTCAAAACTCTTAGTTCAAAAACAGGCAGCGCCAGAACTAGCAATGTTTTGCACACACCGACACACGCATCACCACAGTCGCAAAAAATGTGCATAGTAAACTGAAGTTTAGCATGAAAATTGCTTCATTGGTTCAGAAACGAAGCGGATAAGTGTGATCTGCCCGTATGCTCGGGCGATATCTAGACGTTCGTAAGGTACTTGTTAGAATATGCTAAGCAAAAGACCTTGACTTCATATCAATTTGAGGCGAAACATTTGGATCGATGGGTCAGTTTGTTGCCCCTTTCGACTTTTATGTGGCAAGTCTGGTCTAATTTTTAATATTTTATGACAAAAATGGGTTCATATTAGCAGTTTAACGTAACGGTACCAAATATGAACTATGTAAATCTACTGTTTGGATCTCATTCCACATAAAGCTTCTCATGAAAAGTATACGTCAACAAAACGACGAAATTAGGTAAAAGATAATAAGATCTTTAATAAATAAACTAATTTTGTTAAATTCAGGCCCCGCCAACTAATTTTTTAGGCCCTGTCCAATATAAGAGTTTCCACGAAAAATATGGTTTTTGATAGAACTAGGGCGTAAGTTTGAGGCAGATTTTTAAATGTCGGCCGTGCTCGTATGTAATACTTTTACTTATTTTGTTTATTGCATGGTTTCGGTGATGTCTTAGTTCACGATCAAATAGAGTTATAGGTGTAAGGTTGTAGTTTATTGCAACCATTAGATCATAAAGCACATACATTGCAGATTGTTGTAAAACTCGGAGTCAGTTCGTCCCCCACCGTGACTGTCGTCCATCTTTCCATAATCAAAAAACTTTAAGTGGAATGCTTAATATATTTTATCGTTGACCACAGGTCAAGATTCGTCCACAACTATACGAACAAAAAAACAGGAGATTTACTGCAATAATTTCTCAGAATCAAGGCAAGGCGGGTTCCGATCTATCAACTTCACGATCTCGACATTGACGGAATAAAATTTTCTTTGTTCATTTCGGCCAGTTTCTATCATACATTTACCTAGAGAACAGTATAACTCTCTTATTTATATATTTAATCAAGATGTGCGCATGTTGTCACATTTCCAACATGTTTTCAATTGTGAGCCGCTTTCCTTGTTTTTATTAATGTAAGCTCCACTACCGTCTTCGTTACATATGTACACAAATAAAGTACATATGTGTGCAGAACAATAAACCTACTCGTCCTAGAAAAATATTATTTATTCATTTTATTTATTTATTTTAATAAGATTGCATAAAAATCACTAACATCAGAGGCCTCACTACTACTAACTCATAAAAAATTATAACTTTAAGTTTCTTCTTCAGGTGTCTCTGCTTGGGCTTATTTTATTCAAATGTAAGGCGACGTGATTTGGTAAACCAAAAATAATTTTTTAGCCGATTTTCATATTTACATACATTTAACTTTAAAAAAGAAAAAAAAAAAAATTTGTACATGAATTTAAACGTAAAACTTATGCATCAGATAAAAAAAGACATGTAGAGATAAGCGGAGTGCAAAAAAGATGAATATATTTGGACCTAAGTTGCAAGTAATTTTTCTTTTGTTATCATCTTACCAGCAAAAGCATCCAAGTAGCCTATCTTAATATTTATTTGCAATAAATCAAGTGTTTTTTAATAATGTATCCCACATTTGTTGTGTGTGTGCCTTAAGCAAATCAATAATTAGTTACGTGGGTTTGCTTTGACTTCTTTTTATATTATCGCAATTCAAGGAAATATTAACAAGCAATACTCCTCCTACTCTAGTAGACTACTATTCCATCTACCTGTCTCATCCGTTGCAAAACCCACATTGCGCATAAGCGTGATCCTATACGAAGATATTTCGAAAATTACAGTAATTTTATTTAGCAAAACAGTTACCTCTCAATTTAGCTTTTATTGCAATACTTGTCGCATGATGTTATTTCTTACATTAATAGACATATCTATATATATATATATATATATATATGTATATATATTTATGTACAGATCTATCTACATATAGCCTAAACGTATTTATGTGCATCTGTCCAGAGATTAGTATTAATCAATAAAGAGTTTTCAAGCACCGTAATTAATTTATGTTGAGCATTAAATATGTACGCGCAGTTAAGCATTAAGTATGCGTACATATCTAAGCTAAAGTTGCTTGATTTTTTTTAAACTACGATATTAATAATCATTAAATTTAATCGAACATCATTAACAGCTGAAGAGGTAAGTAAACAACTCAATTGGCATAGACATTAGTAAACGTATAACTTCGCGGTTTCGAGTGTGATAGCGGTGTACATTAAGAAAATCCTTGAAAAAAAAAAAAAAAAAAAAAATGAGATAGTTATTGGGACGAATCTTAATTACTTACAATAGATGCGAAAAGTTTTTCATGAAACATGGTTTTCATATTGAATGCGTTGCGAAAATTTTTTCTTAACAGTGAAATCAATTTGCCTGCGGCAACTAATCTACCGAAGTTAAGGTGACAATTTTTACACCTTTTTTTATCTTTAGCATTAGCTATGACAGGATAATTTTATTAATTATTAATTTAGTCAAGACCACAAGAACAGATTCAGATGCACATGTGATAATGGTATCGTTGAGACGCAACGATGCCTTGTCAAATCTTAGATATGTCCAATACTACTACAATTAATTCAAATCAATGTCTCTTTAAACTGAACTGATTGGGATTTTTCTTATATCAGAGAGTATTTGTAATTTTCCTCTCGATCTTCTTGTTTTGTTTCTCGAAAGATAACCAAACACTATTCGGCCATTCGCTGGCATATGTAAACTTTCAAAACTTATGTTATGAGGCTGTAACTTTCTAGAATGAATTGATTAAATAAAGATACGGGAAAAGATGAATGCTCTCAAACATACCACAAGCAGATAATAAAAGCTTCGAAAAAATCGAAAGCTGCAATATATGACAAATGAGATTAATGAAGACATTTGCAGCTGAATATTTGTGCCCTAAGGCGGATCAAGAAAATAGCATGATCAGCTTTTGTTCACGAAAAACCTTATTTTGTCGTCAATGCAAATAAAACACTCCGTTGCCGCTAGCCTGCACTACAATTTCTTCGTTTTGCTCCTTTGTAGCCTGCAATACCGTAAGATAGTATGTACCAGTGGCTCCGCATCGTCCCCTATGCCACCGTCCGTTTTTGGATCTCTTCCGATTAGAACACTGTTTACAAAAGTTTTTATATTAAATTATAAATATAAATACTTTATTATATATATAAAGGCTTTATATTATATAATATATAATATATTCAGTGGGTACCTGCGTCCACATCGGTTTCATTATCCCCGCGCAAAGAGGAAATAATACTAGTTTAAGCCCGATGGTAGACATTAAGCCCAGACAACTCGACACAACTCTTTTCGAAAAAGCTCGACGAAAAATAGTACCCTACGGTTGATCTTCACATTCATATAAAAAAATATCGCAATTTTTACATGTTCGAGTATCAATCAAACAGTCGTTCCAAAGTGAATGCAAGCTCGTTAACGGTTAAGTCCTTATAGGAATTTTATTGATTACGATACTTTGGCAGCTAGACAAGAACGCTTCGAGTTTAGTGTCATAAATGTTCATGACCTCTCAACTGATCCTAAGAATTGTACTCGTTCGCCTCTTTCAGTTGTTGCACTCCTCTAACAACCGCAAAGTGGATTATTTTTGCACAGGATCAAAAGAAGGAGAGTAAATAATGTAATATAAAATATATTGAAATATTGTTGTTATTATCAATTATTGTTAATTTAGCTAAAGGAATAAATCCTGGGATTAAACTCCTTAAGCCCTATCATGCATCTAACGTTGTTGGCTTTTATTGAAAGCTCTACCGCCCTTGACATCTAAACCGACCAACATTAAAATAAAACCTTCTAGTCTCTAGCATACCAAAAAAAAAAAAAAAAAAATTGGATTTGGAAAATAATTTTAACACTATTTCTATATGCAACAAACATATCTTCAAATTTCAATTTCGATTATGACCTTTTTCCCTCTCTTCGAACCCTTTGCAAATACTTTAATGAAAATTATTATTTATTCTCTATTTCTGATAAAATTGGACCCGTGTGTTACTTACTCAGTAACGTTATCGTTAATTGCCAGGTCTGGTGTAATTGGTTGGTGATGCTCTTATTTACATTCCACTTTTTTTTTCTAACTAACTTTTCATAGCTAAATAAATGAATAAAAAAATAACTATATGAAGATGACGTAATTCGTTTATGCCATAACGACGCATCTTAGATGAATTATAAAATGAATCCTTTGGCGGATGCAAGTTTTCAAGAGTTCGAAATTCTTGTGTAATGTCCGAAGTCATCAACAATTGAAAAAAGCTCGCTTGTTGCGATTCGAATATTACTTAAGGCATATAATTGAGCTACTGCACGTTCCATTCTTGCATTCTCGCTTATGAAGATTTTCGTAAATACGGAAGTGTTTCCAAGATCATTTGCATATAAAAAAAAAATGCATGCCTGTTTTATGCCTCAAGGTAAAAAACTCATTGGAATTAGCAAGAAGTAGAAATTGTGTAAGAAAATCTTCAAAAAATTTATTTAAGTATTGGAAGCTTAGCCAAGCCTCTTGCTAGCGACAAGAATTTGTGAATATAGTCAATTTGTATATGCGATGCGGAGGAAACACTCAAACGCGTCGAGTCAATGAGTGTACAAGAAATTAAGCGACTACAACATAAGTTTAAATTTCACATAACCATAACCATAAGTAAGGGGATCGCTTTGCTGTTCATTTTCTCTCAATTAATATTCATATGAAGAGAGGACAGAAGAGAGCGAACATTTGCCTGCAATTAATCAATAAAACGGACATAAGGCATTAAAGCCGAAGATTATTTAATTATATCACGATAACTTATAAATTATTAGTTATTGATACTAGTAATAGACCATTTAATTCCACTTTTTATCAGTGCGCGTTTTTTTTTTTTTATTCGCGAAAACAACTCGTACAGATTACTGAGTAAGTGGTTTTCTACAGCTGCGATATTACTTATGGTTTTTTCAATGGAACATTTCAAGATGTATTGTCAAGTTAATTGAACCTTCGTATTTTCTTTTTTAAATTTATTTCTCTTGCTTGTCAATACGTTATTAAGATGAAGATTTAAACGAAAAACTGCAACATGGCCCACCGAACCCCCGACCATTTGACTGATAAATCGCCTGTTGCCTGTTCTTCTCATGTTTAAAGTGGTGTTATATTTTTGTTTGTCCGTGTGCGGGTTTTTTTCATTCGCGATATTACGCTTTCTTATGATGCGTTTAAGCCGACTCGCAAAACAGATGTTACGATTTTGTGTTATGTTTTACCTCCAATAATTAAAGTAGCAATTAAGTCCATAAAAGGAAACGTAGAAATTATATATTGATATATTTTTGTACACATACAGCCATTTATCATTCAATGCCCATGAAATTGTAGTCATGTACATCATGTCTTAAGCTTGCTTATGAAAGAAGGTGATTTTAAATATCACTTTTAAGTAAATGATTTTGGTTTGTGAAGGGTTCTTGTACTTGTATACTCGTAACTGACTCGTACAATACGGATTCATATACAATGCGTCGTTATAAAGAGCTCTACCTTATATGCTATGGAATAAAAAATACATAGAGTCCTGCGTACAGTCACGCTGTGCGTGTGAATAGTCTTTAAAACATTAAGAAATTATTTGTATAATAAAATCTATAAAAGAATAATAAAAGTCAAAAAAGTTACCACCATAAGCCTAAGCAGAATGTACGCATTTTAAGATGAAATTCACGCTGAAGTATTAGACAAACATACGACTTCGAATCTCGAGTCTCAATGCAAAATGTTGCATGCAACGAAAAAAATTATATTTGATACTTCATAAACTTATCCGTAAAATGACATAAACGAGAACAAAGTATTTGCGTAAGTCTTCGCATGGTTGTATGCTCTTATGTGCACCTCTTTAATAAAACAAAAACCAAATATAAACGGTCGAAAGAACCATTTGTGCATGCGCTTGTGTAGTATTTATGTATTTACGATTGTGCATATTCTGCATATACCTATATCTCTCTAATAGAACGAAGCAAACATTCATAAAAACGAAAAAAAGACTTTTCTTAATGCGCCAGTTCAGCTTTTTTTCACTAACGAGTAAAATTGGCGAGTGATGTCTTCCGCCGCTTTTGACTTGTCGTTATAAGAGTGAAATTGATGCGACATGCTCTTGAGTGGAAAAGACTTGAAAAAAATTCTCTAATAATTTGGAGAATAACAAAACTAATAAGTAAATAAAATAAAGCATGGCATAGTTGAACTTACATCGTGCATGGCTTTGCTGCAGTTAAAAAAGTACATAAAAATTATGTTATGGTGTTTTGGACATAACATAATCTTTGGTAAAACATAACACAAAAAGCATGCATTGATTGCGTTGAATGGCTTACATCTTTTGTTTTCGTACAAAACTCATCTTAGGTTAACGAATTTTACGCAACGCAATTATGAAATAGTTTTCAAACCAAGCCACATTGAATAGAAGTAAAATGCTCTTATTTTTCTCTTAATTTCTCTGATGACAAAATGTGAAAATATGCAAAGAAGAAATTTGGTAACATAGAGAAGTGCGCTCTTGTTATCCTTAAAAACGATACACCGATCCTTGACACCGTAAAAAAACAAAAACGTCTCATCCATGGAATGAAACTTTTTAATATGAACAATTTAGGAAAAGCATTTTCATAGTGATCGTGTAAACCCATTTTGAATATTAAATTACAAATCCACAGAAAAGTCTCTATAATCTGCATAATAAATCAAATAAATAAATAATTCTCCCTTTTGTGCTGTGCTTTAACAGTACTTGTGCTTGGCTATCAAACGTGATTTCTTCACATTGTGCGTTGGGTGCCCGAGCTCGTATCATAAAGACCCACAATTGCGTATTCGTACACCTGTGTGTTGTATACGATATAGTTGAGTTGATAATCATCATATCGATTGTTGTTAGGTTTATTAAATGTGAGACTACTTTGTTGTACTACGAACATATATATACATATGTATATATATATATATAGGTGTGCTTGCGTGCACACTTAGTTCTTTTTATTGATTTCTGTTCATTATAAATTGTTTAATGTTTATCATAGACCGTCTTGTTTTATATTGCCCCCTCGTTCGGTCACATCACATCATACCTTCATCAACTTATCTGCACTGTACGTATATGTACAGTGAGTCTCATTAATACTGAGTTATTTCGCTCGACAAATAATAAACGCTTGTTAAAAAACGCTCCTCCATTGTCCAAACATACAAATTTATTTTACTATTTTGTACTACTAGGGAACACATATTGAAATATAGTAAGAAAAAATCTACAAAAATTTGCGAGAAAACACGTTTTTAAGTTCATTTTTTTCGTTACGTTTGCTGATGAGAGCAAATACAACATCGTTTCACTAAGAATTGCACGTTTTCCCTGGAAAAATCTTGTCTTACTTCCCATATTATAGTCAGGCATGCATTGGGCCGAAATCGGTGGAGATCGGAGTTTATGAATGGCATTGTAAACAAGGAGGATTTTTGAAGGACGTGGAAGAAAAATTTGAAACAACGAGAGGACAAACTTGGAGTTTTGGAAACATTCAAATTCTACCAAGATAAGTATGTCCAACCGTAAGTCTCGCTTAATTCAAGAATGGCTCTTATATAACTGCCCCAAAGTGCTTCACCCTCTTCCCCAATTACCAGGCATGGATTACTTCAAAAATAAACGGGACGAATTAGACCGGTGTGTGCGAAAACACTCAATCTCTTCCGTCCAAGTTGTGGAAAATAGACTACAAGAAGAATGGAGTAAGATGACCTGCTTCCTACACAAGAAAAATTAAACAAAATATGTGCACACATTTAAATGAGGTTATTAAGCAGAAAGGATACCCCACCGAATATTAAATTTCAATAATAAGCGGTTTTTTATCATCGTACCCTTCCGTATATGAAAAAAAACCCAATGTTAATAACGCTTGGTTTTTTGAGTTGTTGAAGTTATTTAAATTTTTTTTCTACTGGAATAATGTTTTCTTTGTTTTTTTTTTTTTTTATTATATTTTAATGTGTATTCCCTAGTAGTATAAAATAGTAAAATAGATTTTTATATTTGGGCAATGAGCTGGGTTTGATGAACAAGCGATTATTTTTCGTCGATCGAAAAAACCCAATATTAATAAGACTCACTGTATATATATCATATGTATATATATATATATATTTATGTGTATGTGTGTACGTGTATGTAAGCCTATATGTTCAAGTTGTTTGTTTGAGAGTATGTTTAAATATTGTTCGTTATAATTGCCGTTCGCATAATAAATATATGATTGTGTAGCTTGGTGCGCTTTAATTTTATAGGTTCTGAACAAAAAATATATTTGTTGTTGTAATAGTTACATACATTTACTTATTTAGCAATACACACAATCAGTGCACCGTAATGCCGTAAATGTGAGTTTTTCTACTCACCTCAGACGGACGGATGTATTAATCTGTAAAATCGTTCCAAGACATAAAAGTAGACATGGCACACTCTATTTTCTACATCGTTTATTAATTTATCTAAATAGCAAAGTGTCTTCGAGCATGTTCCCTGCATCGCTAAACATTTTTTTTTTTTTTTTAGAAAGAAAATCTTAAATACTTTCTTCTACCACTATCCCACCTTTTTTTTATTTAAATGCAAAATCCAATTAAAGGGATCTATATAAAGTTAGCTTTCATATTAGGAAAAAACTTGATGATTAGTAACCAACACTATGTCATATCTTAATGAAATTATACTCAACATACACTTTACTTGGCGATGCATGTTTATGGGAGAAGATGTTGGGTATCACAAGTTCGATTTAAGTTGAATTATATTTGCGTTTTCTTCTTTTCACAAGAAAAACTCAACCAACTGCTATCGTTAATTGTGGTTTCTTTATCACTTCTGACTGTTCAGTTTACGCCAAGGCTTTCGCATCCAAAGGCTTTTTAAAACTTACAAGATTTTTATATATTTTAGAGTGGGAATCTTGAAAAACAAAAAAACAAAAAAACAATTCGTATAAACATAATGGAAAATATTAGACAGTTTCAAGGGTAAATTTTTTAAATATTTCAAAGCGCGCGCGAATGCTACAAACATGTTATAGTTTTCATACTACGTTTTTATTAAAAGGCTCAACTACAACATCCCAAAGCTGTCAGGATGGATCAACTTTTGAAATCTTGTATTTGAAGGCCTTATCGTGTTGCGTACGTTTACGTGTAGTATATATACATACGTGTGATGCTAGTTTTTCTTTTTCATAGGCAACCAATAAAAAAAAACTGATTCACTTATATGGTATTGAGTACATGAATATGTCGGATGTTGGTCAAATGAGAAGGTGTTATAAAAGGGCAAGTTTTAATTAAGAACTTTAACTTTAATTGCTATTATCGTAACTTTTTTTTTTTTTTCTTGTTTGAAACTTTTGTGGTCTCTTCTTCTTATTTGTTCTTTACATTTATGTATACCGGAATATGTGCCGTAAAAGCTTTTGTTGCTTGTTTGAAACTCCATATAGTAGCGTAATATGGCGAAGGGACTGGACTTAGGCATAATCATTGGTTCTAAAATGAAATTAAGACACTTGAGCCCTTACATTGCATCAACAAAGCGATCAACTTTCTAGATTCATCCTTAAAATCTTTTCTTACCTGTTTACCATCGTTTTCCTTTGCTCTCTTTGTAACACAAACTAAAAGTTTAAGTTTAACTTTTGCACTTAACTTAAATGTATTTAAAAAAATTGTTTCCTTCTAATTAATTTTTCAAATTATTTATGTTGAAGATGATCAAAGCATAATCGTTTCCACTTCTTAAAATACGAGGAGTGCAATTTTGTGATCAGCAAATGAAAAATATGGAAAAGAATGAATGAATAATTTTGCGAATATGAGAAGTTTTCTTAAGGAAAACCTATAGGCGTTCTCTTCAATATTGTGCAAACCGAATATAAAGCGGAATTCCAATGTCATTAAAAATAAAAAGATTATTTTCAAACAAGAAGACCCACCGAAAAGCAAGAACGAAAGCTATGTTCGCTTGGGAGATACCCTTTGATGCTTATTATCCCAGACCAGTTATTACGTTTGTGTTTCGTTAAATCTTTCGGGTGGTAGAACGATGGCCTCTTAATTGACCGCAGGATATAGTTGTAAGAGGTTCAAGATCAATATCTCTTACAAGCCGGAAAGTAGAGTTTTGTTTTGTACTCAATACCGAAATATGGGTTATATTCCTGTTGTCAAGACCTCCAGTAAAAAGTTTTAGAATTTCAACAGTTACATATTTCACAATATATGTATTCCTAATCATCATCGATTTCTGAATCGCTTCAAGCACATCTGTGTGCATCTGCTGTCCATCAATGAAAGTAACGTCTGCGGTAAATTGGCGGCACAATTTAGGACATCGGCTTCAAATTTGATAAAAACATGGGAATCTCTTGCGCATATCTATCTGATATTGAACTTGGGCAAATTCGATCAAAGGACAATGCCATAGGGCAATGTCAACTGAGACCACCTCTGTTTTCAAAACCAAGCAAAATGGGATTTTTTTGTTTATTATCAATGAATTGCAACAAATATAAGTATAACAAGTGAGAAAATTATTTTCTAAGCGAATTTGTTATGCCCATGATCTTTCTCCCAAAAAAAGATTAGAGAACGAAGTACACACTACTAGTCTACAATAGTGCTTGGACGCGGCTGATTTTTCCTATTTTCGGAATAAAAATGGAAATTTGTAAGATATGTGTGTGTAAGTAAGAAGGAAAAAATACGGAAAGCAAAGTTTTTGCTGCATTGGCGTCTCCTTTGCCCAGCTTAGGTCATTTTCAGTTCCGCAACGTATCTTTGCCCCCGATTTTCTCCTCGATTGGATTCATCCCATTCAAGACACGAGGTTTCTTTCTGACTTTGAGACTGTGACGCATATCGCGGTGTAATGTACATTTTGAGAAAACATTTTCTTTATCTTCGAAGCTTTTTCGAAAATAAAGTGCAGTGAAAATTGAAAGTTGGCTCCACCTTTGGTTATGATTGTGATGAAACTCTTCCCAAAGATGCTTGATAAAATCTTTAAAATTAATGAAATAATTAATTGAACGAAATCTTTATAGACTTAATTCGAAAGGCCTTTTAACTCAAAATAAAAATATCATCTCGCTGTATATCATTTCTAATAGTAACCACTAACTACGTAGTTATTTATACACCACTCCTTCAAATTGATTTTTCTTTTCACTGCAGAAGTAAATCCAACGGTATATAATCCTAACAAAGTTCACACCTAATAATATGATTTGATATATATTGGCAGCATATATAGATTTCTTTTTTCATGTAAAAAATACAACTTTCAGTAGAGTAACAACAATTGAAAAAAAAGTGTAGTGTAATAAACCTCGCCCATCTATTATACATGCAGCGAAGGCAACCACCACCAAATCTGATCAAGACTTTTATTCAATTAATTATGAAATGATATGAATGTATGCGCAAACATTGTATATTAGCATATTACATACATATATATGCATACATGCATACATGCATGCATGCATGCATACATACATTCATTTTGAAAATCATACGAATGATAATTGACCCGCATAAATTTTTGTAGAAAAAAGGAAGATATTGAGCTAACGGTTCGCAAAATCATACACAAATAAAACAAAGAAAAACAAAAAACCAACTTCTACTTGGCTTAAACCGAACATTTTAACACCCATCACTAACTTGTGTACAATATTCGATCGAGAAAAACACTTTGTGTATGGATTACGTAATATTCCCTATCGTTTGCGCATTATCATTTTCATATTCTCATAAAATCCGGGAATCGGTCCTAAGTAATTAGAGTGAGAGAGAGAGAGAGAGAGAGAGAGATTGTTAGTCCACATTTTCAAATGTTTTTTTTTTTTCAATTGTGAGTGAATCCTTCCTAAGTCAATTTTGGACCTTGAGACACATTATTAAACAGAAATCTTATATTTTACGTGAAGCTTTAAAGTTGTGTCGGCGAAAAAGGGCAAATGATCATTTTTTTTAGAATTGAAAGATGGCTCACGAACCAACGTCACTGATGAAACCTGGCGAAAGTGTAAAGAAAAATGTTGAGACTGGGTTTTTTCTTACAGGCAAGGCAACGGTCAACTTATAAACAGACAGATATATCTAAATCGGCTCAACTCTTGGTGCCATGGCGTTGTTGGGATCTCCGATACATATCTGCATTCGTTACAAACGTTTTGCAAATCTGCTATATTCCCTGTGGTGGGTAGGAACAAACAAGAAGGAAAAAAAAAAAAAACGTAAACGTTAACAAAGCAGGCCATTGAAACATTATAGAAAAAGATTTCAAAAGTATAAAAAGCGCAAAAACCCCAAAAAAAAAAAATAAAAATAAAAATAAATAAAAAATAAATAGGTAAGGTTAGCCTGCAGTTATATACATATTTATGTATATGCTTGCGTTTGACGTATGCACTTCGATATAATAACTCTCCAAGTCACTGCTGCTGAGAGTTGAAGTTTCGCAATAGTAATAAAAACTTAGAAACTGAGAAAGAAAAACAAGCAAGAAAACTATACTCACCTCGGAGCGAATTCTAGATGCCCATCACCTAGGATAGTTCTATAAGATGCTTCCTTTGAACCGTGCCCCACCCCGAACCCGTACCCGTGCATTGAGCAAAGCAAGTTTACTTTCGTTAAATTATTTGATTTGATTTCAAATAATAAATGAAAATATATAGAAAATCTCAATCGGGGAGTGGGAGATCAAGAAAATCGATTCATGTGCAGATATCGACATGTGCAGGGACGATAGATGATCTTTCAACCAGATTTCCTTAACTTGTTCAAAAATTCATTTTAGTCAAAGGGACGAAGGTGTTGCATACATAATGGTAAAGTCAAGTTGCCCACGTCCTTTAAGAAGAGGTATAAAAATTATCTTTCACTCGCGATGCATTCGTAATTTTAATAAATTACTGTTCGTATAGTATATGTGTGACGGCAGTAGCCATGTTATAGGCATATCTGCATATGTGCAGACTGCAAAAGGCAGTTTTCTATTTTATGTACTACTGTAGTGCATCGTGACATCGCATCTAGCCATAACTACACACTTTCCTATCTACATACATACAGTGCATATAGTGTGGTGGTGCCATCAAATTGGCAAACGGTTGTTATTAGTACTCCGTTGAAAACCATCGATTGCCACACGCCCATAATGAAGACTACTATGTAGATGGGAGTGCATGCATGTCAAAATGTTGCCCCTATCTATAAGTTGGTCTTGTTGTTGCTTTTTTTGTCGTTGTTTTTGATATTATTATGCTTTTTATTTTCTTTCTTTTTTTTTTTTTTTTCTTTAGTTTTTCCTGCTCGTACTAAAACTGCAACTACTGCTGTTTCTAAATCATACTTGTTGGAGAAAAAAATAAGAAAAACGTTAACTGTTCGCTACTTACATACTAGACGCATACGTATATGTGTATGTGTATGATTACGGTTACCGCTACCTTTTCTCTCGTTTTTTTTTTTTTTAATTTTTTTTTTATAATACTTGTGTTACTCAAATTTCATAAAAACCAAAAAGAACTCATGGCTTCCAGGTTTGGATTTTTTCTTAATGTTTTTTATCTTTTTCTTTTCATTTATATTTTATTTGACTGCCATTCGTTATTTGTTGTTTGTAATGCGACATTTGCCCGTTGCATCAAATAACCAACTATACAGCAAGCAAACAAGAAAGCAAGCAAGCAAACGTTAAGGAAAACAATACAAATACAAAAGAAAAGAACTCACACCGCATTAATGTAAACATTGGAAATTTATTGACAAATAACACGCGACCCCAGGCTATCAACTTAATCAGGGGCATCTATAATTTCTTCTGCCGTTCAGGCTCTTCAAATGGTTTTCGTACGTACGTACGTACGTACGTACGTTCGTGTATATCCATGCGCGTATGCATATGTATATATAAATGCTGGCGGATATATATAGTAATATGGCTCCTGCATCAACTACTGTTTGATTTTATATATGTATATATCTGAAGAAAAAGAAAAGTCGACATTTGGGTGTTGCCTGCTGCCCCTATATTACGAGGCATCATGTATTTGTATATGCCCGGTTTTAAGTACAATTAAAATTAATTACATTTTCTTGAATTTGCCACCAAAAAATCACTGATGAGCATTAACTGACATCAATTTTGTTTTTCTTTCTTGCTTGATTGCAAAAGGCGTTACTGTATTGTGACGCATTTGCTAATGCTAATGTATGTACTATGCATACACATATATATATATATATATATATTATTTTAATAATAAAAATTTAAATATCATTCTTTACCTACTTAAACGGCCTTTAGTCTTAAAAACAATTGTTTTGCACTAAAGAAGCAATAATAATAAAAAAAAAAAATTAAATAAAAAAATGAACTTTACAGTTCTTTGCTAAATCTCATTTAACAGGTTTTTTGCTTAAGTCTTTTGTTTTCTTATTTGTGTTCTCTACTATTTCGCTTGAGAATTGCAGAGAAAAAAAAAAAGGCATTGCTTTAATTTCATGCTTAATTAGTATAATGACGATCAAAACCAACAACAATTGTATATTAAAATTCTTATCTTCGTGAAAAGTATTCACAAACCGACGGACGTCTTTCTATATAAAGAAATATTTCGATAAATTTTTTTGCATCTCTATGCCATAACGAATTTTCTAATCTAAATGTAATTTACTTCATGAGCCAGATTAACGATAATAAAAACTTTGCTTCGAAGGTTCCCTATATTATTTAATAGCAATTCAACGTGTCTATCGGCCTGTTCGCGTATTGAACAACTTATTTTTATTTCCGTCATCTTGAAGTAGTAAATTATACTTATAATGCATTATAGCGTTTGTGCTATTATTTGCAAACCGATATGAAAGTAAGAATCTAAGGTTTAAAGAACCTTTCCGTCCCTATGTCCGCCTGTTATTACTACTCTTCGGCCCGAATATTGCTACAGATGTTTGATTTTCGCTCTTAGATCCTTTTCAAAAATAAGCGAACTTTTTTAAGTAAATAAACCTACAGTTATTGATATCGTGAAAAAACAGAAAATTTATTCGTTAAAAATTTTATATTTTTTCTCATCAAAAACCTACAAGTAATTTTTAAACACGTAGACACAACAGATTCGAGCTGAGAAAAACTCAGCCTTTTCAATTAAATTTATTTCCAGCATTGAAGATAGTGACCGTTATGCCATTTCGCATGTAAGGTTCAGAAATGCTCAACGTAGATACTTTATGATTATAATTTTACCTCACTACTTTATAACAAATCACTTGGTAAATTCGAAGAAATTCGAAACCTTCGGTATCTGATTCTGTAGATGACCACGCCTTCACACAAGACGTGATGAGACGTTCCGGCTGACCCTTCGCAGGATCGGCATAGATTGGTGCAATAGGTACCCATGTCTGAGGGAGTTATGGCCCTGATAAAAGCCGCTGATCAAGCGTAAGTCGCTCCTTCATAGTTCCAGTAGCTGACGCAACTTGGCACATACCTTTCTTAACTCTTACTCTCTCTCTCAAATCTTACTTACTTCTAATGTTACTAAGAGATTTGCGAAAAGCCAAAAAAAAACAACTTAAGTGTTGTCTTTCTATTAACTGTATATATATATATGTATTACTCGCATGACTCGGAATTAAAACTTAACCAATGTTATCTGTTTGCCAACGAAGTTACGTATCCAAGACTCGACCTAAACTTTGTACAATTTTTCTATTTATTTTTACTTTTTTTTTTTTTTTTTTGTTTCATCCTTCTCTACAACTAATGCTATCTATTGACCACGGTTTTGATTCTTTTTCGATCGCTATCGATGATTGCAAACTAACTAACAAAATATCATACACACTGAACGAACGTCAACATTATAGAGGTGGCTGGTTCTTTATGCTATTTTTCGTTGGTTTATTCGTTTAAATATAATTTGTTATGCATTCCGATGTACGCACAATTGATTATTTTAATGAGCACATCTCGCTTTTTGTTTTGTTTTTCTATTTATAAAAAGAAATTAAATTACATAGACACTTGGTATCTTTCGTGTCTGCTCTTTTAAAGTGTTCACTTTAAAATCATCTTGTTACCGTCCGGTATGGTAGTAAACTTAAAAATTAAATCACGTACAATTTCTAATTATGTAGAGGTTGTAATTTCAAATTAAATTCTAACTGCAACTACAAGTTTTCTAAAAAACAATTGATTAAATTTCTTTTAAAATCCTATGCTTAGGCACATGGACACGCAGAGTATATGTGTAACCCGAGGACAGTAAAAAAAAACTTATATTCGAAATTACAAAACGAGACAAATATTTGTAGAAGCAGGTGATCAAATATGTTAAATTATTTTCTCCACCTTCTTTGCTCATAGAATCAATGAAGTATACGTTCGGGTTGAGATACTTTGCTAATTCAATTAATTGAAACGAAAAATAAGGAAGGAAGGACGAAATTATGAAAATTTTGATATTGAATTTTAGATATTTGTACGCAAAGCTAAACCTCAATATTTCCTATAGATCATCATTTTTGCTGTGTGTTGTTGTAAGATTTTCTCTCTCAATTTTTCGAAGTATGGGAATGCCAATGGTAGGTGAAGGAATGTAAGGCCAAACAAGCAGAACAAGAGATTGACTGGCGCAGAAGCTCTCAGGGTTTACTACCTTCAGCGTATATCGTATTATGAAATGGTATAACTAACAAACGGAAATTATCTGCAACAGATCTACCGGATAATGCTTTTTTTTTTTATATATTAAAGATAGGAATTCTATGTTCATTCAATTCGACCTGTACACCCAATTCTCTTTTTACACGATTTTTTTTACACGAATTTGATGTAACACGAGTTCAAAAGAAAAAAAATTTTCTTTTTTTACACGATTTATATTTGTGAATTTCAGATATAATTCCCTTTTTCCAAAGTAGAAGTTATTTTTTATAGAATATTTAATGAATTAAAATGTGTAAGCACGAAATAAATTAAGTGAACTCTTTTTTTACACGATTTTTTTTACACGTATTTGTTGGCAACGTATCTATCGTGTATCGTCTTGACTAGCGAATATTTGCAGATTGCATTTAAAATCCATTTAAAACATCGTTTAACAATCGGATGTGCCTGCATAAAATTTCATTCTTTGTCCACCAGATTTAAGATGAAGTTTTCCCGTAGGCTAAAAGTTATAGGTTACGTCTATCGCGGGTATCTTTAAAGCTGTTTTAGCTATTTTCTCATTGAAGTGTTGCATGCCTAAGATGGAAGAAGGATGTGCTAAGAAACGGCTGTATCACGTTATCTTATGGGATATCTGTTTGCTACGTACTACAAACGAAAGAGTAAAGCTAGTAAACTCCCACAATGAGAGTATAAAAAATAATCACGCCATGCGTCCAGAAAGCAAACATTCGATATCAACTTCCGTGTTCATTAATTGCAACTCAAGAAGGCGTCAACAAAGAATAAGAAAATAGACGAAGTTCAAGCCACAATGAAAAAAAAAACTTTAGTTGACTTAAAACGTACACAAGGATGCTTTAGTGTAATAAAGTTTTATAAAAAAATCTGGCAATACTGTAGTAACGAATTAAAATCTGAACCAAATGTAGATAAAACTATGAAGCGGTACAGAAATTTGCGACTCTGCTACAAAAGTTCTGAATAAACCAAACCTCGCTAACAAAAATGACGAGAAAAGTGAGTGTTTAAGCCAGGAATACTAAAGAAAGCTTGCAGAGAGTACAACTAATCCAAAACGCTGTGAAAAAGAGAATTTTGGAACTTTTAGTGTATGGTGATAAAATGAAAATGAAAACATCAACTGAGGTTTTTTCGTTTTGTGAGATTCCGTCGCAAAGGCAAAGGAATAATTTCCGTAAACGGTAACGATAAGCCATATACCTCAACATCAGCAATGAAACGACAATTCATGTCTTCAATAGTAAAGTTTTGTGCTTATCGGGATCAGCTGCCTGTATCGCGATATAAGATTATGCAAACTACAATAACAATCAATAGCGCACAATATAAACAACAATTTGTCCAAGAGTTCACAATAAACGATGAGACACAAAAAAAAAAAAAAGAAATTTTCCGGCATGAAAATGTTTGACCACATGTTGTTAAACTGATTAAGAAAAAACTTTGGTTTTTTCCTTGGGAGGTCCATATATCAATGAACAGAAAGAAACAAAACACAACGAAAAACGAAAGAAAAAAAGGAGGAAAAAACAATGCAACAATACAACAAAACACACAATCAAGTTAATAACACATTTTATAATTAATCCCGATATTTGGTAGCAAAGAATTGTGTGATTACTTAAAGTCGCCCTTGAGCTAATCGAGTACAATTTGTGAGAAATTCATGGAAAAAAAATGCAACTGAAGGAAATGATATAAATTTCAGGCGCTAACAACCACACGTGAATAGTGATAAATTTCTTTTTTCACACACTATACGAACCAAAACGTGAAGACTTTTTACATTGTTATGGGGGTATTAGGGGATGTAAGCTTACAAAAGTCGTAATCAATTAAAAAATGTGAGTTTAATTCAGTTTGCATTCAATGTCATGCTGGTTTCACTTCTCATTAGTTTACTTTTCAATTTGTAAACGTAAAACATTGGTTCAATAATTTCCGGGATAAAGTAAGAAATATATACATATATATATATGTATTTTTTTATAAATTCAAAGTTATTCTTCAACACACTCACCTTCAAGTGATCTACCGCCAGTCTGACTTTTTTTTTATAACAAACCCTCAAGACGCGCTTCAGTTTCCGAATCACTCCATCATTTGATTTATTTGATCCGAATCTTTTTTTCTGAAGGCCTCTTTCGATATTTACGAACAGATAATAGCCACTCTACGTGAGAGCGACAGCATGAATAGGCTGGGTAAGGTAGTAGAGAGTCTATATTGTTCTATATCGTCTGCACCTGCCTTGAAGGCTTAATAAGACGAGGCAAGCAATGTCATCGGGTAAGTGGTTAAGTGGTTTCAACCAGCTTGCAAGCCAATCCTGCAAGTGAGAGCGCCAAGATTGCGGGTACCAGATATGAAAACATGAACATGGTCCAGCCCTTCCTCTCTGGGCAAAGCGCCTCTAATTATTATATGCCTCGCGCATTTCCGAATAACCACAATCACCACGAGTACTCCCCGAAGGACCGCGCCCAAGCGGTCAGCGTTAATGTTTATAGGAACCCGTGTCCACCGAAGTTTCCATTGCGATAGCAAAATATTTAGGCTTTCTCCCGAAGATGTCTAGCAAGAACATGTTTCTTGCGTGTTTTACCAATGCAGCCACCCCTATCTGCATGCGAAGGTACATGTGACATGGATCCCATAGTTCAGATTTATCCGCATTACGCGTGTCATATATTATACATACTCCCGCTGTCGGATTATCTTTACTTTCTGGACGCCCTCCATTTACTTCCCCTTAAGATTTAATGTGCAAGAAGCAGATATCAACCCAGCATACACCATTCACGCTACAAGCTTCTCTAGCCCTCTCAATAAATCTGTGATCACAGACCTGTGTGTCAAATCTTGGGCCTCCATTGTGATTGAATTCTTCTAATACTCTCGATGCCTTCTCCAAGGTCCGGAGACTCCTTCGTCGTAATGTGCGTAAGGCAGAAATTCGAACTTCTCCTTATTCAATTTTGACATCGTAGACTACCCACCGACTTATAGAGTAATACATTTGGGAAACAGTTTCCTCAAGCCAAAATTTTCAGTAACTAAGTAATGAATACACATATGTCTCCACAATGTCAGCTGCTTTTTTTAGCTTCAACTTTCGATTATTGAAAATAGTTTTAATGAGCTTTTTAGTGTCTGCCGGAATAACGATCTTCCTTTCGTTGGCGTTCACTACATTCAGCATCATCAGTACCTCTATCGTGGAAAAAGTTTTCTTTTGGACGGGGAATAGATGCCATAACATTTTTGGAAGTAGGACTAAGCTTGCACGATATATTTTTCCCTCAAAAATTTATTTTATATCCACACACGAAATGCAGATTTATTTCCATACACTGTGTAACGCATAAACAAGCATGTAATTGCATTGACATGAAAGTTAGATAAGCTCCTGGAAACGATATGCGTTTTATGCTCGAGACGATGTGTCAATCCTAGGAGTTATTGATTGATGCGTGTTATAAGACTCATTTTATCGAAGTTATAAACTTGAACGAACTTTGATAGTTTATGTTATAATGTTTGATTAAAATATTACTTTTCAACTTTTAGGTTTTTTTTGTTAAGGGAAAAAATTGAAAGAAAACTGTTGACCGACTTAAAGTGACGCCTGAGATTCACGAAATTCATGATCTTAACATTACAATTGTTGTATATTGCAAAGACTATAATAAAATGTTAATATAAATAAATCGCAAAATAAAACAAAAAACAAAAAAAAAAGGAGAGAAAAAACACTTTATATAAAACTCAAAAATTCGTGCTACGTTGATGATGTGATATTTAAACAACCAACGACAACAAACGCTAACAACAATATTGAAATGTCTTGTAATGAAGCTAACATTTCACTAGATTGACATGACTGTAATAAACGACAGGACCTACCACAATAACAAAATCTCTCCATTAAGACTAAAAAAAAAATACTCTAACAATAACAGCAACAATGACGAAAAATAAAAAAATAAAAAATAAAAAAAGGAAAAACCCGATTTTAGCGAAACGAAATCAAGATAAACCTAAAGTTAAACATTGTACGGCAGGCTGAACAGGGAGAGTTTCAATTGTCTTTAAAGTAAAGCATCTAAGCAATAGCAGCAACAACAACAACAACAACAACAATAATCCCAGCAATAACATCAGTAAGAATAAGTAAATCTACGTGTATATGTTATCTAGGTATATATATATATATATATATATGTATGTATGTATGTATGTATGTATGCAGCAAAAGGCGTATGTGCAACTAATCGTATAAAGGCCACATTTAACAACGGATGCTGTTTATATATATATATGTATATAAATGCATTATGTATGTGTAGCTATGCGCGCGTATGTATATGTATGTGTGTGCAATTGTATATGTATACAGAATTTAGAAACAATGGCTGAATTTTTTTCTTTTTTATTATTATTTTTCTTTCTTTCGATGCCCAGGAAATCGTAAGAGAAAGAAAAGTTAACGTACATATAACGAACAAACAGGCTTTTACTTCAATTTATTCGATCACTTCTAACATCTCTCTTGCTTATGTATATATATATATATATACATATATATATTGCAATGTTTCCTCTTGATGACTATCATCATTGGTGGTAGTGATTCTTCTTTTGTTGTTTATAAGAAATAATACATCAATGACTTTTATTCGTTGATTTGATGTTGACGCTTGATGCTTGACGTACGTACATACATAGTTTTGTTGATGAGTATTCCTCTGCATTATAATAATAATGATGATTGTGTGTTCATTGATCATAATCGTAATGATTTGGATCATAATGAGGGTCTTGTAAATGTCTTCAGCTTAATGTGCATCTCTATGCTCATGTGTATGTAAAGTAGCATATACATCAAAAAAAAAAAAAAACAAAAAAAAAAAATCATGAATTACATTAAAAGTTAAATTAAAAATCCATGAATAGCAATAATTTCAATCTCAATCTATTGAAATGGTTTCAATTCACATCCATGACATGACAAAGCAATTCAAGTTAGTTTTTCTCGTTCAAAATCCATCATCTAAACTCAATTCTGATTTATTGAATATTTTTTTAAACAATCAATCGTATATATATATATATATATATATATATAGATGTGATGGTACGCTTTTTACCCTATACACGAACGAAAATATATTAAATTTCTCATTCCATTCATACACAGAGCATATACCGAAGCACACTTATATATATATATATACTTTTCGGTAAAACGAAATGTTAGGTCAACATAGACATAAGCTTTTGATTCGTCTCTTCTGCAGTTACCCGATTAGGATTCTTCCACTCAGCTATGCTTGTACTGCCTACAACATGAACGAACTCGAAGGGAATTTAAATTCCCATTGATGCCAAGGAAAAGCCAAACTGAAAAATTTCATCTAAGTTTCCTTCAAAATTAAATTCCCTTTGACCGGACAAACATATTTACAAATGACAACAACACGAGGAGGCAAATTTTCATTTTACTGCCTTGGGTCGATAGTGTCTATCGAAGATACGTTCGAAGATGAATGTTGATTTTTGTTGTTGTTTTTTCATTTTCTTCTTTTTTTTTTTGTTTAAGAATTCATTTTTTTGCACTTGAAAATCAAATGCCATGATCATCGATGACAAATGTCGTTAATCATGTTTTAATCTATGTCTTCTCAACTAAAGAAAATCTTTTGTTAGTCTTTGTTTATTGACTGAGTTCCGATGTATGTATACATACATGCATGCATGCATGCATGCATGCATTCATGCAGGCGCACATGTGTGCCTATGTATAATATTTTCGTTTTTTGTTTGCAATTTACAATAATTGCATTCGTTTTATATCAATTCTTGTTTTTTAAGGCGGCTTTTTATTAAAACAAACAAAAAAGCGAACGTTATCTACATAAATATGCGCAATGTTCCCTTTTTTTTTCTTGCTTCTCTCGTCATATGTAATATATGTCTATGTATGCGCAATAAATGTTAAATTTGTACTTTTTGTTTATAGATTTCAATTACCTTCAGAACGCTACAATCATAAATCACTGTTAATAACCTAGAAATATGTGAAGCTTTTCATATTCAATGATAATGATAAGATCGAATAAAAAAAGGAAAAAAATTGAAAAGTTCAAAGCATTACTTATTGCTGCATACACATAACAAAGCATGAGCTAATATATAAACATAATATAATATTTAAAAAAAAAAAAAAAAAAAAAAAACGTTGAAAAACTTAAAAATGAAAATTTTGAAACCGTGAAAACCGTTCTCGATTCATAGTTAAAAATAGAGAGGGAGAAAAAACATTTGGGAAAATATATTAACACGTTCGCGGACGTGAATGCTATAGCATTCATTTTCATAGTGATGCAAAATGACGTGAATGCTCCAGCATTCAAATTTTAAAGCCAATTTTTATTCATTTAATTTCATGTAACCTTAAGTTTATGATCGTAAGTTTATATGATCTATATTGTCGTGGATGCTATAACATTCATTTCATATAACAGTTAAAATACAATGTTCTGACTACTACTCTTATAATATATATATATATATAATCAGATTTTGGATATTACAACTAGTTTCAAAAATAATTGCCTGTCTATTTTTGCAGCTCCCTGAAATTTTTAATGTCCGCGAACGTCTTAATATATATATGTATGTAATATATATTTATATTGGCATGTAACATGTAACTCAATAAGTTCGTAGGAGAATTTACAGATGTAGGGTAACAATTGCGATCATTAGTTTAAAAGTCTTTCTGAAGGTCATATGGATTCGTCGAGATAGTAGCTACGTAGATATGTCATCCTACGATCACCTACGAAGTACTGTGTTATACACATACATACATATGTATGTAGCCCATATTAAGATAGACTTCGTTTTATAGGCAAATTACATATTTTTGACTTTTCCGACGATAAATTCCCCTTGGGTATCACACAATTGTTTCTGTTTAAAATAGACATTACATGGAAGAGCTTAAAAATTCTTTCCTCAATTCGTAAAACCCTGACCTTTTACAAACTAGATTATTGAAGGATTTTGTCAAAATTTTTGTGTCACCTACAAAGAAACTTCCGAGCATATATATCCTTGATCAGTACAAACATTATGAATGTCTTTGCTCGCTTTACACTCGTATTCCACAATAATCGACATAAGTTAGAAAAAAGAGAAATTGATACGCTTTCACCAGCAAGAAGACTTCTTCCTTTATGGAACTATACACTTTACGTTTACTTTTAGGCAAAATAATTTTTAATATTTTTATACCACAGAAAATCAACGGATAGTAAACGATTTGAACAAAAAAGTAACAGAGATGTTGGTGTTCAGCTTGCAATGGATGGCTTGCAAGCTTCTTGTATGTCAAATTCGAAAATCTTTTATTGCTACACGATTTGAAATTCGAAAAGCAGCACACTCCATAGGAATAATTTCCTATCATAGAGGTATGGTTTTTGCCGAATTTTTGCGATAAAATCAAATGAAAATTAATCCGATGACAATCTCCACGCTTTATAGATTTTAACATTCGCAAATCCAATATAAATATAAATAAATAGTTATGTGAGAAAAATTAATCTCTTTCAAATATTCAGAGATAATCACGTAATCATACTAATAATACCATCAAGAGCCATTTAATGTCTTTATGCAAATTATAAAACAAATCTTATTTTCGTATTTTGTTGTTTTCTATCTTTCTACACATTGCTCCAGGGATTTTTCTATAATCTTATTGTTTGATTTTTATAACACTCCACACACCCCTAGTAGAGATATGTTTGATTTAAATACAATGTTAACTTGCGATTATCAGAGATGCGTTACGATTTGGCAAAAAAACAAAAAAAAAGAAATGTTTTTTTATAGATTTCTTTAGTTGGAAGTGAATTGTATTATGTGTTATGTGTTATATAAAAAACAAGCAAACTCCGTAGGTAATATCTTAGTTAAGACAAAAGAAGTGAAAATTGATATTTTACTAATCAGCAACCTTGTCATGACAGCAATTGGACTTGTGACGGGATATTGGACTTTTATTATAGGCGATGTACGCAAGCACGTTTACTTGATAAGAAAAACGCAAAGAAAACTTCTAAATGTTTCAAATGTCAAAAGGGATGCAACAACTCAACGTATAAAAAAGTAAGAAACTTTGCATGTGTATATGTGTTTTGAACTTTGTTGCAAGATTTAATTTAAAGATTTGGGCCTACTCTAGCTTTTTCTTAAACCACAACTATCTTAGTCCAATGTAACGGCTATGATCAAGCATGCTTGACGCATGTTTTGAATGGAGGTTTTTTTTATCTGTTAGACATAACATTATCACTCACGATCGTGGTCATATATTAAAAGAGACAGTGTTTTTGACTTAAATCTTTGCAATATCGTAACAAACAAATACGTTTATTAAAAAGAAGAAAAGATTGCATTATAAAGAAAAGGATGGAAAACGTGAAGACTTTAAATGCTATAATGTAAATTATGACGTAACAACTCTTGATAATTATACGTTGCACTAAGAAAATGATGCACAATAGGTAAGCGTTTGTGTTTGCAACGCCCTGAGAAGACCTCAAAGAGCAGGCATATTCTTGATTAATTGCATGTTTCGAATATTGCGAACCCGCTTCACTCGCACGCACGTTGTCAGGGACTAGAAAACTGTAAGAGTTTAGAGCCTACAACTCGTCAATTTTTGTTCAATTAAATGAATTCCATCGAAATATTAACACATCATCGTTCAGTGGACTTCTTGGGGTAGATATGCAAAATTCTCTTTAGTAGATAAGCCAGAAGACGCTTCAAGGCATATATAGACTTGTCTTATGTTTTCATAACAAAGTTAAAACAGACCAAAAATTTCATCGATTGGAGAAAGTTAAAGTAGAGTAAGGGAAGTTAATTTTTGTCATCTTTTCTGTTACCGCAAAGTGCAAAGGAATTATGCTGAGGGATAATTAAACGAAAATTGAAATTTATTTGATAACTAGGCCGAGAAGATATACAAAGTTATGTGATAATTTTTTGAGAGTAGAATCCTTGTTGATTTAAGCAGAAAGTGTAGTTGAAATTCGTCTTGAGTGTAAATTTCTCAGATTTTTGTTTTTTATGTGTAATCTTAAGAAGAATTCTTAGAAAGTTTTTAAACGCCTTTTAAGTAAAAACCACAAAAGAACTTCAACATCCTAGAAGTCAACAACGACATTAATGGCAGATAAGAGTTTTTCAACTTGATCTATGATAAACTCTGATTTTCTTCATATTTTTTTTTTTTTTTTTGTTATATCTCCGTAAGCTGCTTACACTTTATTTTAAAGCAACACCAACCCATTACATGGCATCATTTTATTATCATCATCTCTCTGCCAAATGCATAAATGTGTGGGTTTGTGGCCAAACTAAATACTCTCTTATAAATATGTATATATATGTATATCTAGCATTTTATTGCGAAAAATTTAAACGTTCACATACTCACGTAAAAACATAACTTTAGAAGTAAAAGAACGTTGCTTGTAATGTAATCCTATTTTCTTAGATTGGAAGGGTTCTTACGGTTTCCATCAGCTATAGTTTAATGCAAAAAAGAAAAATAAAATTCCATCTATATAAAATTAAAAACTGAAAAATCTCTTGTAGAGTAATAAGATGACAGTAATCATAATAATAGTGTAGGAGTGGCAGGAATAGTGACTATCCGCGAGTGCCACGATCTGAAAGTTCTATTGTATTCGCCCGTGCCTTAGGATAATTATAAATCCCGTCACCTCGGGGCAGTGTTATAAACTATTCGCTAAATATTTGATTCTGCAGATAGCTTTACACTCACATAGGATGCGATGGGACATCCCACTAGTCCCAGTTGTAGTGATAGTCGTAGCAGTAGTAGCCGTAGGTGAAATATTAGTGGTAATAGTAACTTATTTATACAATTAATGACTTGGGGAGCAGGACTTCTTACTTAATATTTTTTGTGTAATGCAATGAAACAAAGACTAAAACATCGAGAAGAAACAAGAGAAAGAAAAATCAAAAAAAAAAAAAAAAATCTTTATGAAAATAAACAAAATATATTTTGCACATACATCTACAAATAAATAATAAAATAAATAAATATTAAAAATTTTAAAATAATTCGTATATTATATAATATATTAAGCGATTGAAAAGAAAAGAAAAGAAAGGAAAAGCAAAAAGTCTATTATAAGAACCACCTGATAATAAAATGTAACACTTCTTAAGCCAAAAGTTGTATTAGATAAAAACCATTTTGTGAAAACATTTAACAACCAAGTTAGCCAACAAGTATAGTCTAAACACCATGTAGAGATAATGCAACGACAACGAAAAAGGCTTTAGTTGATTTTAATCTTTGTAACGCAAATTATAAATGTTCTCTAAATTGTAACCATTTAAATTTGCCTCGAACTGAAAGTTAGAAATGTTAATGCTTATGTCTGTCTACCTATTAAATAAGAAGAAAGCAATTTAAAGAGATAATTGTATTCACTCTACATTGCATCCTAGATATCGAACGGTTAGATTTTGAAAGCATATTTTAATTATTTTTCTTTTTCTTTGAAAAAATCGGCTCATTACAAATCTATATTCACAAGCAAAGAGATTTTATATGCGATAAAGGAAATGTTGATTCTCAGAATGAATAGAAGCAGAGATCATGTAACAGTCACCTCAACTGTTTTGAAATTTCAATCTTTTCTTTATACTGCCTATCAAATATCAACAGAGAAAGCAAGAAAAAAACATCATGGCATGATCATGAATCAAGGCACAAGGCAGTCTTAAGACTTTACGTACATATAAATTATATAATAGCTTTATTGATCATTTTGCCCGATATGTGTATCATTTCGAAGTTATACTTAGTCTTAAATATGATCGATTTATTAGACATAAGGAATTGAATCTCTCTCACCGTCGCAAAGGTTCAGTTAGAATTTTCAATTTTGGTACGTTTGTCCTTCCTCGTCATTTTTGAAAATGCCGACCACTTACCCAAGGAACATTCTTCGAAAAAGTTTGAATTTTTTTTTTCTTTACTTCACATTTTTTCTCTTTAATAGGTGGTAGCAATGATTCCATTGCACTTATGGTTATTGTAGTCATTACCTTTGCCTTAGTATAGGTATTCAAGATTCGTTCCTTACTAAAAAAAAGAAAATGTTCTTGTGTTTTTTCTCTTCATTCCTCCCTTTCCTTATTTCTTTGTTTATTTAAATTTTACAGCTATTCAAATGAATTGAAAGTGTTTACGAATCGCTGAAGTCTTTTATTATTATTATACCTCCCAACACTAAACGAGAAATGAAAATTTCGAAAGTCGCGTAAAGATATTTATTAAAATTTCAACGATTAAAAGAACGACTAAAAATAGAAAAGAATTGAAAAGAATGTGTGTGCATTTTAAGCACTTTTTTTTTTCTCTTGCCATCAATTAAGAGCCTAATAAGCCTTTCCGCCTTTACATATATTGCATAAGAACTGAACTATTTTTCAAGCTCATGCATATAAGGCACCGATTAACAGCGAAGCCAATAATTATTGTATAAAATAAAGCTTTACAATCGCGCTTAAGTAGTTAAACCTGCAAGCTTAAGTTATCTGGAAAAAGCAAAGTGAGTCAATTTTCTTACATTGCGCTTAGGTGTACATAACCTTATAGTCGGTTACAATACAGTATTACCACACTTGATATCAGACTAAGAGTGCGAGAAAAAAGTTAATAAATTAGGAAGAAAGCTTGAGCAAATATTTATACTTTTGTGTTTGGCAGGATTTGAATGAAAAAATTACATTTTTAATCGAAGAAAAAGTCATACAGATTTTTGCAGTTATGCCGCTTGTCCTTTTGAAAAATTGCTCGAGAAGTTTTATTAGTGTTATAAACATCAAGGTATAGTAAGTTTGTTTGTGCGAATGTATACAACACCCAGAAGGACTTGATATAGACTCATTTTTTGTTACAGCGATCGATTAAAATTTATCTGTCCGTCTGTGCCTTCTGTGTTCTCGTGTTTAATTGACAGATTTTTGATATATTTTCGATGAGCAACGACGTGATGTATATATATTGGGGTGTAAAAAATAAACCTATGTGATCGGAAGTGCCTACCGTTAATTTTTTTGCTAAATTGCTACTATGGACTCATTTTCATCACAAAATATTAAAAGTTAGATTTTTTTCGCAAGAAATGAACGACTGAAGGGCCACTGGAGTAAGGTCCAACAAACACAGCCATGGAGTTAAAATTTGGTCCAACTAATTTTTATGCCAAATTACTAACATGAACAAATTTTCATCACAAAACGTTAATAATTAGGACCTCTTGGGATAGAAAAGTTTAAGCTCTGAGAACTTTGATATGCGGTGGTATCCAAAAAATATACCTACGTTGTCCAAATTCAATGTACTACTATGAACTAATTTTCGTCATGACATATCGAAAATTAGATATTTTTACCCTATAAAAATTCAGATTTCATAGGAACCGATTACATAAGAGGAGATTCAAAAAATTGTCACAACTGAATCATAGCACTTTAGAATGTCGTGTATTACTCAGCGGACTTAATCGACAATTTCTGAAAAAGTGGACCTATCCGAAACATATTCAATAGTGTCCGGCCTTGGGTCAAACCAAGTCATTTCAACAAAATTTTTTAAAATCTTTCGATCTTTACGCTGAGCACAAAAATGCATGAGCAGACGTCATACAGACAGTCATGTTTACTGGACTCTTGTGAATTTTATGTATGTGTCTGCCCAACTTTATTTTAGACTGTACCACCACAAGTGGTGTAGGGTATAACAAGACATATGTTAATTATTGTACATAATCTTCTTTGAAATTGTTACTAACTCCTTTAACATCCGTTTGCTCTCGTTTCACCAACAAAGATATCTGTCAGATATCCAACGTTCATCTTAACCTAAATTTAATGCCTTCTAGAAGTGTATTTTCATTTAAATAATTATCTAACTTTTGTAAATTAATTAAGTATAGAAAACCACTCGTTTACTTCAGGTCCAGTTTTATAAATGGAAAAAAAAATCTCTTGCAGCTGTTGCACATTTTCAACATTGATCAAGATGGACAAGCTGAAAAAAGAAAAACAAACAACATTCATGTGTTTATTTCTTTATTTTTTTTTTTTTTTTTGTTTTTTTTATTATAACTTGACAAACTAAATAAACGAATAAACAGATTGAAAAGATATTTGCTCCCGCACTTAACGTGAACAACATACATACGACAACATGTTGTTGTCTTGCTGTTGCTGTGTTTTTGTCATTGTTAAGATGCAACATAAATGATTTCCATATGTGTGGTGTTTCGTTTTTGCTTCTTTTTTTTTTTTCTTTTTTCTTTTTTCCTCATTTTTACTGATATAAGAGCATACATATATATATAAAAATGCCTAACTAGTGCTCATATATATATATATATATATATGTCAGAGTACTCTTCTGCATGTTTTCTTTCATACTTTTTTGTAACATGCTTAGTTTGCAATGTCATTAAGCATAAAGTTAAAGCCTCTTATGTGCTTTTTATTTTCCAAAGCTACACCACTTAACGGAAATGCGTTGCATTTATTTGTGTAAAAAGTCTAATTCACGATTGCTTTACCTAAGTTTACATAGATATTGTAAATGCATGGACATACTATACGTATATATACATATAAATGTATATATGTATTTATATAACTATACATATATTTATGCATTTTACACGTATGTATGCGTGGTGGCAACTTTAGCTTTTAATCGTCTATATGTTGTTTCTTGCCTTTTTCTCTTCATATAGAGAGATTTCTTGATTTTTTTGCATTTTCCCTCGAAAATTAAACGAAAATGTTTTCCATTCCTATCAGCGCTTAGTTATCTATTGTGTCAAATGACAAAACAACAACATTTCTGCTAACAGGTGGAATTTTTTCTATTCTTCTTCTTCTTCTTATACTTGTGAGGTTACAAGTGCTTATAAACTATTATGGGAAGAATTTTGCATTGCGTAGAATTACGCCAGTAAAAGATACTAAGAAACATAAATCGTTTACATACTTCCAGCCAATGACAATTTTATATAAAAATGTATTTAGTTATTGCCTGTATTTCCCGAATATCTTCATTAAAAATTTCTGTTACGGAAATTTACTTCGAAAAGATAAACAACATTATTCACACCTCAATCAGTTAGTAAACTTGTAACTGCGCTAATTGGGAACATGGTCTGAGAGTTAGATTTGTTCTATCGAAAATAACATTTCAAATTCATGAGACCTTCTCAATAAAATAAGTATCGTGTGAAGTACAAGTGTGCGTAAAGATATATCACGTTTTTAAAAACTTGTCAGAAATTGAGAAATCTTGACAGCAATAGATATATCCGCATGTATATATCTCTAAATTGCCATCGTTTTATACTTCTCTGATTTATTCTTTACAGAACTCTTCCAATCGTATTAATTTAATTTAAATTTTTGACAATACACGATAAATCCAATTTTTATATCCAAACATTATACTCTCTCCAGAATTTAGTTGTCATGTCTGTTCATGAGCATCGCAGCCCTATTTATGCTTGACCTTGATAATTACTGTACAAAACACATTGCGAATTTCTTTTCTCCTATGGATCCTCTTAGTTCTAACTGTTGGTTTTCTTTCATCGCAGTCCTATTTATTCATTACATAGTTGACCTTGATTATTACTGGACAAAACACATTGCGAATTTCTTTTCTCCTATCGATCCTCTTAGTTCTAACTGTTAGTATTCTTTCATTATTGCGTTAAAGTTAGCCAAGGTCGATTACTACGAACCCTGTATTTCTTCACCCAACAAAATATCTTATTTTGTTGATAAAAGACGAGAACTTGTATTAGTTTCCATGTAAAAAGACATACTTTTTGTAGAATCCTTTATGTAGGTAAGGCCCAAAAAAGTACTGACGAGGTCCAAATATAATGTTTTGATCAAAGATTTTGTTGTTCTTCACTTCATTTTATCATAAAGTATTTTTAAAGTTAAACTTTGTTCCCATATAAAGAATTACTTTTTCTGAAAACTCGTATGTCGGGCGACGACTAAAAGAACAACGATGTGAGCAATTAATTTTGGTTTGAAATTAATTTTATGGGCCAATTTTCATCATAAAACACTAAAAATAAAGCCGGTTTGCTTAACAAAGGCTCACTTTTCGTAGAAGCGGCGCGTATATCGGAGTTGTCCCAAAAAATCCTCAAGTTTATGAAACTAGTCCAAGTTCAAAATAAACTATAATTGATATTCGGGCCGAGTGTCCCTTCGCATCTCTATTAATAGTACCAAGCACTTTTAAGACCAATCATATCGCAAAGTGACTGTTAATCACTTATAGGAACCATGGGGATAATTTAAATGTTATCGTTTTTATATATATATATAGTCTAAATTCACTTATACATACAAACAAACTATATGTAAGCATAAAATATTATACGCAACGCAATCAAAGCTCAAACCTCATAGGGCACTCTATAATTTGAAGTCGAGTTGCTCTTAAGGTTTAAGTTTGTTCGTTTTTCCTGGTTAATCTCTTACTACGATATACACAGTAGCATCCACATCAACGAATATATTCGGCAAAAGTCGTAAATTACAATTTGTAAAAGATATTTATTTGAAACTAAGAATAAGAGAATCATCTGCGACACACAATATTGCAAATAATCCGCCTACAAATGCCACCATAATAGACAGAAACCTGTAGCTTACAGGCTGCAAAACAGATTAAGCGAAGTAAAAGAAATCGATAAAGTGAAATAAAATCCCAGTGTAAAGAGGGACACGATCGATCAACTTATAAGCTCACATGTAACAAACTCGTACCTACAGTAGATAGGAAGGGCAGACATTCAAGGATTTAGAATGAATACGTTCTGGGTACACTAACTGTTAGGATTCGATAGACAGTTATCTAGTTTGCGATAAACATGTGTTCATATTGCATCCATAGCCTCTCTTATCTTATCTTATCAACGTTATGGCGGTCGGTAAAAGTCAATTAAACAAAATTTCTTCGTGTCATTTTAAACCGTTCGCATAATTCCGAAAAATTGCTCGATTTGGAATTTTTTTCTTAACTAAGCTATTTTTGTATCGGAACCTATTGATTGACGTCATGCAGCCAGTTAATCGGTTAAGTCAGATCGCCTTGCAAAAAAAAAAACAAAGCAATTCTTTGCTTTATTAAACTAACAACAATTGTAATTCATTATCATACAATATATATTTTAAACGAGCAAGCAAACGATTATGCATATTTTTTGAGTGATACCAATAATGTTAAGAAAAAAATAAAAAAAAATAAAAAAAAAATCATGCGAAAACTGATTTAAAATCGCATAAACATCACCTGCTCTCTATTCCGTGTCTAAACATTTCATTTGTAAAACGATTTGTATTTATGTTTGTTTGTTTGTGCGAATGCGCAACGAAAAATCTTGATCGTATGAAATAAATCATTAAAATTTTGTATTAACGAACCACGAATTGCATATACAACGCACATACAAGCAAACTAGTTTTACAATTGTAACCACAACAAAAACAGCTGCTTTTTTTCATTCTCTTCTTACCCATAAAATAGATTTCCGTTCATTTTTCCATCTTTCAAAATACCATTACCGTACAATTTTTCAATATTTTATGCTAAAATGATCATGAAAACCTATTTTTTATTCACTATATTATCCATTTCGTCCATTTGCAACCTGTTAATGTAGCCGACAACTACTACAATAACAACAATAATAGCAACAATAAGAAAAACATGAACATTGCATAGCATACACACACATACATATATACATATATATATATATATATATAAATATATAATATTTTATGTTATTGTTTTTCTTCCGCTCGTTACAGACTAAAAATGTTTTGACCAGAACACCTGCTCGCCACAATGATGCCCTCTTCAGTCCTGCCAGCTATTCACCGATGTAAGTACATACATAACATGGAACGCTTCAATAAATGAACATTTTACACATTTACACATCTATACGCGCAGGAATATAAATAAAAATTCTATGATTTCCTTCTTTAAGTTTCTCTCTAACCGTATAACGTTTGTATTCTTGTGCTTTTTGTACCGTGGTGGACTTACATTACATTTATGCATCATCACCGTTCGTTTGTCCGTCAATATCTCGGTTACGTTTAGCCAACACTTTGTTAGCAGTGGCTTAAATCATAAATATACAATTGGTCATAAATACTAACTGGATGTTAAAAAGATATCGCTTGGCAAATATATGCATGTATGCGTTTCTATAGAGAAAAAAAAACAAAAAAACAAAAAAACAAAAACAAAACAAATACTAAAAAATGAAAATTACTAATATGGCAAAATAATTGCAACAAATTGTGAGAAAGAAATCCATTTATCCTCCTACGTAACAACAGCTTATATAGTTTCTGTATGGGTAAAAATCAATGCTACCGACCATTGCAAGAATAATTCTATACGTGGATGCATCTAATTAGCCATCTTTTTGCAATGCAGACCACAAATCTTTAGATTGACAGAACATGTTAGGGCAACAAATGGTCGTTAAAGGCGATCTCTTACAGTTCTGAGCTAACTTACCACTCACCTCAACCGATCTGCTGATGTAATCTAGAAAAAATGATATAAATCTCGCTTCAAGATGAAAGCTGGAGCTTTTTCTTCTGAGTTCTGAGCTAACTTACCACTCACCTCAACTCGATCTACTCATGAAATCTTGAAAAAATGATATAAATCTCGCTTCAAGATGAAAGCTGGAGCTTTTTCTTCTTCGATTCAGATTCATTTATGTTCTATGTCTCCGCCAAACGAAAGCAACGATTATTGTCTCGTAGGTAGTAGATATGAAAAAATTGCTTCATTTAAGTCTGGGCATCTTTTCCTTAACTTTAACTTTGCATCAAGGAAAGCGCATTATTTGGCTTCTGCATGGGTAACTAACGGTTCCAAGTAAACATTGCTTGGGGTAAATGTGAAAAGCAGCTTCATAATAATTTCACATTTCCGCAATATTTTTTTTTTTTTGAAAACATCTCAGTTTACTAAGGAATATGGGGGGGCATACGTTTGAGCAGAAGATCGATCGTTCTGTTAATAAAGAATTTTTCTTTTTGCATTCTAACCATTTTCTTATACCCGGAGCACTTACCCGATAACTAGATCTTATTATTTCACTCTTCGTAAAGTCACCATTAGGAAAATATTGTTAAGAGCATATAACCCGGAACTAAGCCGAGACCGTCGTTGCCCTTTTTGGTATAGAAGCTTTTAGTTGCTCTTTCATTCTTACGGTATACCAATACAATCACCTTTTGTCTGTCATAAGAAATTAGTGCAAAAAAACGCAATATGTTCTCACACATTTGTCTGTGATTAACATTTAGGAATATTTACACATTCATGTAAAATGTGACGCACATCTTCTTTTCAAATGCCTTTCATTAGCCCTCCGGGTTTAGCTCTTTCATGATGCATTCTTTTAACTGCCATTAGTGCAATAACATAGAGAATATTGTTTTCGCGTCTCGTCCTGAAATAAACGCTCCCTCGTGCGAATTCGGGTATCACTAATTTTTGCCGCCATTGGGTTGCGCATTAGAAACGAGCAGACGCTTAGTAAGTACGCTGTAGGCTCTAGAATGTAAACAGCAATTTAAGGATTATCTTTAATAGAAATGTCTGTTCATCTGTCCGATGCTATCTGTTCATCGTTCGCATTAAATAAAATTTTAAATTTATAAACATAACGATAACACATTGAACACATGTTGTACATGTGTATGTGTGAACATGTACACGGTTCCTCTAAGCCAAATGATTGTTGTATGAACACATTAACCATTAGACAGTGAATGTTAGAGAGATTCTTAGAATCAATGGTTAGAATGAATGCTAATAAAAATGATTATTATAAGACAACTTTACAACATTATGTACTTCCGCAGAAACACTAATAGAGTTTATTAGCAACACAGACTGAATGAACATATGTGATGCCTGCAACGCCTGTAAAGATTTTTAAGTGTTTAATAATTGCAAAATCTATAATATACTTGGATAATGATAATCACGACGAAAACTCATACAATGCCCTTAGGCGACAGCCAGCGTAGCTTTATGAGTTGTAGTAAACAACAACATGACGCTCAGTATAAGCATAAATTTTTTTTTCTTCTTTTATTGTATATTATTAGAGCGAAGACAGAGGAGGAGGAGGAGGATTTCTTGAAAAGATGTTTGTTCTATTGCTACGAGTTCTCGTCTTAATAGCGTTTATTTACTTTTATGTGTATTATGATTGCAATAACTTTGGAAGTTGAACGATAAACAAGAGAAGATGTTAACTTAATCAAAGCCTTTTTAGCAATTACAAAAAATTATTGAATAAGCTTTTTACGGCTTTACAAGCGACATAAAATTTATTAGATATTTATTCTCATATCCAGTTACAAAACGTACAATGGTTTTCATCTAATTATTTCGTATTTGCAACCGTCACTAGGCCAACTAAAGATGTGCAAATAAATTTGAATTTAATTATTTATTTACCTACTTCGTTAACGGAACTATGTGAAGGTCCGAAAGTAGATTGAGTCATTAGATGACAGAGCATCGCATACAGAAGCATGTATGTAGAGTCGGATTATGAAACCTAATGCCTCTAGACGAACAATGAGCTGTCTGGTTTAATATCTGGCATAATGTTTAATTCACTTTTCAGACATTTCTGTCTGATAATTGAAAGACTTCTTCAAGACTTCTTCAAGACTTCTTCTTGCTGTAAATGCTTTCAAAATAAATCAAAACATCATGGGGGCCACGATGATCGCTGACAACTAAGTGAGATATGTTCAGGAGAACCTTTTGCATTAGAATGCTTGAGGGATGCCGATGCAGAAGGGACAGTTGACTGCGCATGCATAGAATAACTTAGACAGGAGCAGTTTTAAGTCCAGAGTGCTAGTTACACCACTTCCAAGTTTATCGTAGTGGCTATGGTTAACCCAAAAACGCGGGAGCTAGAAGCAATGAGATGCCAGATACGCCTCGAACATTCCCCAGAATAGATTTAATGGCCATGAACTTTAAATCAGTCTGGTGGTTCAAGCGCAACAGAGCCCCCAATAAAGATAAAAATTGTCGCACGCCTTAGAGGCCGCCAGTTTCAACTGTTTCGTTTTCCAAACTCTTTCTTTGTAGACCCCAACAGATACAACGATAAATATTTTCATGCAAGCTCTGTACGAGATCCTACAGTAGCTATACGAAAGTAGAAGAAATCTGCCATACTCAGCCCCTACTGAAAATTCATGTTTTTTTTTTGTAAAATAAAAGTAGCGGCGGCTATTTGAGATTCGGTCATAGCCGAATATAATCTTTTGCCTTATTCAAGCTGTATCATTGACATTAAGTCCAAAATAGTTCCCCAATTCGCTGTGTGATTTTTTTGAAGCTTACATCGCTCGGACGATCATCACTTTCGGATTCTCAGCTTCAGCAAAATTGTTCTACTTCGAGGAGCCTCTGATGCATATTTCGGTGTATTAACGAAAACAATAACAAAAACATAAACATATGTCACTTGTCTGTGATGTTGTTAATGGGAACTTCTTCTTCAAAATCTTAGTAGAAAGTAACAGAATTTCGATTTAGGCCAAATGTTGCTTTGTTGTTAGATAGTTTTTCTTATTCGTACATATTAAGAAAAGCAATAATTTGATTAATGGAAATGTTTTTGTTGCTGGCTTCGCGTCTTACTCAGCAGTTTTTCGGGCATCTTGAAAGATTTTCTATATATGATGCCATTACTAAGCAAAATAAAAATAAAAAAATTTTATTTTATTTACATTTTATTTTCGGTTTTTTTTTTTTCGTATAATTTCTTTTTCTGTATTGGCCAACATTCATGCCAAGGGAGGTTATGCTTTATTGTACCGCTATTTTCAATATATATATATATATGTTGTATTTTGGCCAAACACTCTGGGGGGTTTTGATCTTTATTTTCGTAACTCCAACACGGCAAACTCTACAACATTGTTTTACATTATGTATATGCAAGCATATGCACATTGTCGTACAAACATATAACATTCATTCCATGTACATTATTATAGAGACGCTGTCCTCTTATAAATGCAACCTAAGGTGAATTTAGATTTAGCTATGCACAATGTTTTTGAAAAGATTTCCAAAAAAAAAAAAAAAAAAAAATGAAAAAAAAGATGAAAAAAATAAATAATGTTTATTTGTTGTAAATTCATGCCTTGTATATGTGCTATGCTCTAAAGTGTTACAGGAACGTGTTCACAACTTGATCGCTATGCCACAAGCTGAGCTGAACTCCTTTTTTATATTTACTTTTAATGCACCAAAGTTGGTAGAAACTTTGATTACCGTTAGCAGCTATTCATTTACTTGTACGTTTTTAATTAGGAATCTATAAAAGGTTTTTTCGGGAAAGATTACATTTGTTGTATGTGTGCTTTTTTTGTTTTTTATACCTTATTTGTGATGACTGTCTACAGTGCACAGTGTACAGTCAATGTACATGAGCAACATTAGGTGATCTCTCTTAAATGTAATTGAAATAAATAAATTTTTCATTTTGCTGCTTGTTTGCTCTTTGCTTATAAACCTTAGATTATAATCAAATTTATATAAAAAGCAATTAAGGTACGGTTCACGTTCATTGTAATGCCAATAATATTACCGTTGATGGTGTCCATTGATTTATTTATGTTTTTTTTTTTTTTTTTGTAACACCCTACCTCACTTGTGGTAGAAAGGTATATTGAGGTTGTGCGGATGTATATAAAGTCTAGAAGGGATTGAGATAGATCCACCTTTTATTATACCCCGTGTGTCCGTCTTGCTTTCTTGTGTTCAATCTACACCTCGCAATCTTTAAGGTATTCTTGGTGATATTTGATAAAACGACTTATTTTAGCGCACGGACGAATGCTATTGAAAGGGTTTCGGGTCGGACCGCTTGTTCGACGGCTTCCCATATGCCGTCTTCTTCTGAAACGTCTTTATTTGAATGAAGGTATTAAGCGAAAACGGGACAAGTTAATCAATGATGGGCCACGGCCTTCTATAGTGTTCGTACTTGATTTTTATTAAATAAAATTTACTTTTGCCCATAACGTAAAGTAGTATAAAATTTTCGCATCATATTGAAAAAGACTTTGAGATTTCATTATTCATAACTGTAAACAAGTTAAAAATCGATTTGTAACAGATAATATGTTAATTGTATGTGTAGAGCGTAAATTTATTAGAAACACGTATCAATTTTTATACATGCTTTGCAAATAAAGTCAAAGAAACGTCTAACAATCCGTAAAAAATTCAAAGTTTTACGTATTGACAGATATTGACTGTGTGTTTTGCAATATGCCGCAGGAGTTGCATATTCACATGCACGAAATCTTAGTGTTGCGATGAAAAATATTCCCGCATATATTTACGTTAAGATCACACGCTTGCCTTGCGTTTCATTTATTATACTTTTTGCGTTTCTTCTCTCTGCTCTAATGACACTATCGTGTAAATAAGAGTCGAGAGCACACTTGTGTTAAGCGTCGATCGTCACTTGTATTAAAGGATTAACTACTGCTCAGATATGTTGTTGGTGTTGAATCACAAATTCAAGCTTGTGTTTTGTATTTGTATCAGGCCTTGCCTCCTTATTAAGAATTGCATCAAGTTGAGAAGAAGAGAAGAATGCATTTTGTTTGTGTTGAACACCCATGCTAAATTAAATTGTAATAGTATGTCTTTAATTTTTTTCGTTTCGCCTTATTACACTCTATGATACTTGCGGTACAAGGGTATATTAAGTTTACCCGTATGTGTGCAATACTCAGCAGGTCGTGACATAGATCCATTTTTTTGTTATATCGATCGATTCAGAATCAATTTCCGAATCGATCTAAATTTGTCCGTCCCTTTGTCTATCTACTTTGTTTTCTTGTGTTCACTGTAGAGGTATTAATTTTCAAAAATTTTATATAAAATTTGGTGCACACTGAAATGTGTTTAGCCCAAAGACGAACGCTATTGAAAACGATTCAAATCGGACCACTTTTTGGTTATATGAGTGACTATGTTAAACAAAGTGATGTAGGGTATTTAATAATGGGCCATACACCACTATAGTGTTTTCACTTCTGCTCACGGAATATTTTCCATTCGCAATAAAAAACTATTTATTACTGATTGCAAAAAACCACTGCTTCTAACATAGAGCTTTCAGAGGGAGAGAGAGGCAACTTCTTTTAAATCATTTCCAATCACATTATTATTGTTCTTCTTTTCTTCATTTATTCTTCATTTATAATTTTTCGTTTTGCTGAATTTTTCTTCAAAATTTACAATTTTCTAGTTATAATAGTTTTTGTGTCAGATAGCGTGCATATTTTTACATAGCAATTCGCTCGTTAATAGCGTTTTGTACATCACTATGCTTCTGTCATTCACAAGTCTTTCGTCCTACAGCAAGTTCTGAGTTCGCCGAATTTCGTTAGTTAAATTTGATCGAAAAATTCCAGCGATTTTCTGTTGTTTTTGTAACTAGCGTCACAAACTTGCCGATCGAGATCCCACGAAGTATATATATCTTTTAATCAGCACCATATTCTAAGCCGATCTTAATAGTGACTGATTGCCTATTATTGTTTCACGCTTACGAAAATCGGGAAAGAAAGCCAGGACTCGACATATATACGCTTTTTTAAGGTTTTCCTAGAGTATGACACTGAACGTGACCCGCCTACACACCCAATATAGGCAAAGAACTATAATTGACCACTCATAGCAAAGAAGGATGTGAAACTAGGTAGCTGTATATATTATGGGACTCCCTATACAATTGCAATGAAAACTTGAGTCACTTTTTCAATGTGACTTTTTGATGACCCACATCTTCTAACAAACAATCACTCCCGCAGTAGGCAAAAACTAGTACTCATTCCTGCTAATCAAGACATTGATCTGAATTCATTTCATCCTTTGCAAAGGTTATTAGAAAACTAGATGTAATCTGTCTCGGAATGCTCATGAGCCCCTAATATGTAAAAAGAGTCAATAAAAGCTCTTAAATTAAACTGCGCAGGTAATATTTTAAAACGTCGCATAAAAGACCAGTATGATTGTATTTTCTGTTCCCATCTTGCCAGGAAAAATACGTTGATAGTCATTTCTAAATTGTCTCAAGATACACCGATCAAGTTATGAATGAATGTTTTTCTGATAATCACGATATTGGTTTACATGGTTAACCCAACTAACCAACTGCATGAGTTGCTGGACATATCATTTTGTTGCCAAGAATTTAATTCAAAAGGGCGTGTTATTATATTAAAATCATTCGCCTAGAAACAAGAAAAACATTTTTTTAATTCTCATAATTTTTTAATAAAATTGAAAATTTATTGAAAATGTATTTGCTACAAAACTTAGTCGCCAGCACTAGCTACAGTCTTTTCCCTTTTGTCGGGTAACATGGCGATGCCCTTCGGTAGAAATTTTGTGACGAAACATTCGCCAACCAATTTTCGAAAATCTTCCATTTTTGTGAACCGCTAATCCGTTAAATATGACTGCATTGTGATCTCAATCAATGGTAATCAGAGGAAGACAGGTCTGAAAAATACACCATAATCGGGAGATGTTCCCCATCCAAGTTGATGATCACTTCCTGGGTTGCTTTTGCTGCGTACCGAGAGACATATCTCCTCTGCTCGTCCTTAGGAGCACTAGATAGACTGTCGTGTACTCTTCACTTCGTAGTTCGTTGTTTTTCCGCCCCAAACCAACTCCATCATCTCATTAGATTGGAGTCCCTTAAATGTTGCTAATTGAGATCTATCCCTGTATACTTTGATGTACGCTGATAAAGCACTGAAACCTATCCTACAGGCACTAATGTCAAAATTTCGAGAGAAATGAAAGTGTCGGGTGCGTTTAATAACGCAACTAACACTAAACACAAACAACTTATTAACGCACCTAATATTATGTTAAGTGAACTTAGCTGATTCGACATGACCTTTTGACTGTAGCTATTGAAATGCTGCCTCTCTTCAATATCTGTAGCTGATTGAAGACATACAGAATACTACGATAACGTACTAAGGAAAGTTATAATTGGTTTAAGAGAAACGCAGCAAAAACCAGGGTTCGTTACACGACCAACTGTCTCCTCATATATTGAATAGACATAGTTACGAAAAACTCGAAAATGTATACAACTCCATTCATTCCGCCATTCGTCCATTCATTCACATTTTACAACACCCACATCTTTTCTAATATGATATTATGTAGTTGCTCTTAGGCATGCATACGTATGCTCACATTTATTTATAGTTTATTTATCGCATTGAAAACGGATTTTTTTTTTCCTTTTTTTTTTTAAAGAGGAACGCCACGCACACGCAAAACTACCGCAGGGTCTGGAAAAATCGTTTACACCCTTGGAAATCCAACGATAATTAACAATGCTCAATGGTCGCTTAGCACTCAACCAAAGATAACTGTAAAGCAACTGTTGCTGCATAATGGCAAAACATTGGACATTAAAGCGAAATATATGCATGACAGACTTTCCCAAAAAGCTGACGTAGCAGCCGATCGTATATTCAATATAAGTAAAAGCTTGTGCATGAAAGTGTTTGGCGAAAAAACTGAGGATTATGTACTAAGCCACGTAGATGTGCACACACAGGTAACTTGCGAAATTTCCCGAAACGTTACAGCATCCACATACGTATATGAATGTTTCTTTCTTTTTTTTTTTTTTTTTTCAATAAAAAGGAAACCGTGAAAACTATCGGTACTATATACAGTGATTATGATGGAGCTTTAGATTCTGCTTCTACATTGCTAGTCGGTTCGGATATAATGATGTGTCGCACAGTAAGATTGAATTTTTCCAAAATGAAATCTGTAGCTGTGTTTCCCGGACAGGTTGTCTTAGCCTCTGGTATAAATCCGCGTGGAGATGTTTTTGTGGTAGAAGAGCTGTTTACTGAACAAGATTTAATGATGCCAAGTCCGCCGCGGCTAGCTGAACAGTTAAGTTTTGTTGTGGCGGCTGGACCGTTTACCAACGACGATGACTTAGTTTACGATCCTCTACAAGATCTTGTCACTTATTTGAAAGAGAATAAACCTAATGTCCTAATACTGACAGGACCATTCGTGGATTCCAATCACAAGCTGATTAAAGAAAATGTTATTAGAACTGAAACCTTTGAAATGTTTTTCGAAAAATAATGGATGGTATAATCGAGGCGGTAGGCACAGACACTACTATATTGGTAGTAGCATCGTATCACGATGTTCACGCAGATCCAGTTTACCCTACCATGCCTATGACTTTAAGTAGGGCATATTCTAACGTTCATATGTTACCGGATCCATCGTTAGTCGATTTAAATGGTCTTACTATTGGCTTGACTTCAACGGACATACTGAACCATATTCTAACCCAAGAACTTGCTGTGTAAGTACTTTAAGTATATTTTAAAGGTGTTGCCCGACTAAACCTTGCCTTGAAAATTCTTCTCTTTCAGTAACGCTGGCGATAAAGTGAAGCGTGCCGTTAATTATCTATTTCACCAAAAATCCTTTTATCCGTTAAACCCTCCGATAGAGGACACAATAAATTTCGATAGTGACTTGGCTAGTAAATTCGCCAATATAGACCAGATACCAAATATCATCATTTTACCAAGCGATCAGAAATGCTTCTTAAGGGTAATGTCAATATTGTCTTTTAACTACAACAAAACAGTTTAAGAGAAATTCTTTTGAACAGCTTGTCAATGGATGTCTAGCCATTAATCCTGGTCGTTTGGCCGATGTGAACGGTGGTACTTTCGCTCGTTTCATTATTACACCTACTGAGCCCAAAGAAGAGAGTAATCCTTTCAGTTATATCGGATGTCAAGTGCGTAAAGTTTAACCACAAATATTTCATAAAAGCTTAAGATTTAAGAAAATTTATACTTCTTTTTGCTTTTCCACTTGTAATCAATACATTAAAACAAACATATAAGTCAGTCTTAAAGTTAAAATTTTAAAATGCTTGAAGTATTGTTAAGAAAATTTATATTTTTTGTTGCTTTTCCACTTGTAATCAATACATTGAAACAAACATATAAGTAAGTCTTAAAGTTAAAATTTTAAAATGCTTTAAGTGTTGTTTTTAATTACCAAAGGCACTCGGAAAATACTTTTTATCGTGGTCAACAATTTCCTCTATGATATCATCAATTTCGGTAGTTGGGTAACGTTCTGTCCATGATTTAATAAAACCCTCATGAGTTGCTTCGTAGGTACGCAAATCAACCTTACTATCTTTTATGCCTGTGTTCGCTTGGACCAAAATCACGCGTGGTTTTTTATGGATCAGGCATATGTCACGCCATTTAGCCCAAGGGTGAGATCCGGTTTCATTGACTTCTGAATAATGTTCATACATTTTGGAGGCACTGACTATATCGGCGGTTGACTTGTAAACTTGCAACTTTCTAAGAAACACTTCAATGGCTTTTTTTCCTATGGTTTCGATTTTAGTGCGATCTACGGTAAGATGTAGATTCTTGCCTTCTTCGGTTTCTTGGACATTGACAAGACCTTCACCGGCCTCAAGTAGAACTTTCATAATAACAAACCGTGCTCTTGAATGTGCTTGCATCCACTGCTTCGATTGAGGATTATACATCTCCAAGGCCACACCAACGCCATTCCATATCAAAGATAACCAATTGATGTAAATAATTTTTTCTTGTTCAATAGGATCTGTGAAACCAAAGATTTCTAGAATATCACGTTGTAACGATAAGTAAAGTCCCACGGCTTCAGCTCGGCATTCTTCATATGATGAGCCAATGGCTCCGAATTTAGTATCATAAGTTTCTCCAGGCAAATACCACGTGGTAATAGGTTCTCCGGTAATAAGGTTTTTTGTATTTTCCTTATCAAAGTTAAATTTTCCGTTTTCATTAATTCGGAAAAGCTTGCCACTGCCATGCCCTAAAAGCTCATGAAGTCCAACTTGAACTTCAAACGCTTTAACTTTATATTCTTTCATTAGTGCCTGATCTTCTTCCGACAAAAATGCTATAGGATCTTTGCGATTAATATTGGCCAAGACATTGCCCAACGAAACATTTTTGAAGCCTTCATCTTGACGAATTTCATCATCTAAGAAATAGCAAATTTTGAAATATCTGACAATCTGAAAACTATTAAACGGTACAAATACGTACAGTTTGGAATGTTTATACCAGCTGGCACCCCGCTACCTGCAAATGTTAAAACATCCAGTGAAGTGAAGTCAGGTTTTAGGTAGGAATCCTTTTCATATTCCTTTGTCCATGGTAAGTATTCTAAAAGCTTTTCAGCTCGTGTCACCAATTCTCCAAATTTCGCTGAACTTTCCTTATTAACCATAGCTACGAAGCCTTCAAATTCTGCTCGACCTCCAGCGGGATCGCGATACGTTTCAATAAAACCAATATAAGTTTCTACGACAGGTCCTTTGTCTTTAATCCAATATCTGGATCCGTCCTTGTGATCGACTAGGGAACCTTCTTGAAATGCTTTTACGTAATGTTCAATCATTTTAACTTCATTTTCATTAGCAGCATATTTCAACGCCTGCTGCAAATTATTATTGACTCTCTGCAATAATTTGCTGTAATCGCCTCGAGTAACTCGAAAATTGTTACCCTTATATGATTGTAAGGGCAAAGTAATTCCATCTTTATCATCCACAGCTACCGAGCCCAACTTTATATCATATATCGTTTTACCATCTTCTTCCACTTTGAAGGTTCGACACATGTAAGGTTCAATGCGTTTCGAAGTAAGCCAGTCGTTAACCGTATTGCTATCTTCTTTTGTGCAATTATCAGACCAATATGTGGTAATGCCGTTAGGAGCAAAGCCCAAAATTTCGTTTCGAGGCTTTAAATCATAAATCAAAGAATTAATTTTGTCCAAAATCAATGGTACGTGCTTATCATTAGCATAAGCAGCCGATACGTGCACTATTTTCCTGAACGTACTCTCACTCAAATTAGGTATGATTTTACTGTCACCCATACCTTTATAATTGCCAGTATTCGCAAATACACCGCACGCATAAACTAAAAAGGCCTACAAGAAAAAAAGCTAGTCAATTTTACTAAATACCTGACAAATTAACATAATCACCGTAAAATCCTCTTCAGTTATGCTATTGGCTATGACTTTGCTTTTCAACTCCTCTAAAGGTTCAGCCACAAATATACGATGCAGGACTTTGCTTTTCAACTCCTCTAAAGGTTCAGCCACAAATATACGATGTAGTAAAGAAAAAATCAAAGGCCCCTCGGGACTGGATTGAATCAAAGCTATCAGTCCGCCATCCCATGAAGCTTTACTAAAGTAATGAGCGTAGAGTTTCTCTTTCTCTGTCAGATTTTCAAAGGCAGTTTTACATTCCAAATCTGCTATTGGTTGAGTATTTGGCAATACAAAATGTGATGCGTGATTGGAAGACATTCTGAAAGTAAACAAGATAAAAACTAAGTTAATGCTTTTAATAATTGAAAAAATGGTTCAAATACCTTAATTTGGAATAATGTTTAGAGAAACTAATATCGGTTGTGTTCGAACACAAAGTATAAGTTTTATCCTCAATAATGCTACTAAAATGAGGACGAAAACGTCTTCCTAACAATTTCTGATAAATGCTTCTACATAATGTTAACATTGTTTTTCTTTCTTTACTTTTTTTACTCTTGGTTCTGGAAGAAAATGTATTTTAATTTGTTCTTTAGAAGGTGAATTTAAATTTACTTACAACCAAACTAAAAGAACTTGTATCCTAGAATTTATAAAATTTTTATATTTACTTGCTGAAATATGCAAAAAAAAAAAAACAAAAAAAACAAAATTAAATTCAGAAAAGCCAGTCGGGAGTATATTTTTATAAAAGAAAAACTGTCGGCATGTGGATATTTAAACAATCCAAGATGACAGTGCAAGTCTTTTAACACAAAAAGATAACATATAATTTAAAACGACGTGCAACAATAACTCAAAACATATGCATATCTACACAAACATGTACGAACTCCCAAACAATAAAAAGAAAGATGCTTTGCATATTATCTATATAGGTTATGTTAACAGAGCTCTTTACTTTACCACGAATATAAGAAAACCAAAGTTAGGAAGGGATGGCACACCGTTAGTCTTGTTCTCGCACTTACTTTTTCGCCTGGATTTTGATTATGATCAATTAGTCGATTTAACAATTTTTAACCAATGCCTTTCAATAAATTGCTACCACTAAAATTACCGGTTCATAGATCGTGACTTACGATTTTTTAAACAGATGATTCGCACCATTCGTGTTCTAAAAACAGTGTTGATATATTTTTTCTTTAATGGAAAGCGTATGACCGTAATTTTATTTTTTGCGATGGAAAGTGATCTAGAACTGTAGAGATTGTAGCATATATTGACAAAGATGCACTTAATTTGTATTATTATATACACAATATCTTCTAGTTAAGAGAACAAGAAAACTTTTCATTAAAATATATATACTTTACTATGGATTATTGGAGATTTGCAAATTTCCTAAACTCTCCAAAAACCGCTTTAGCGAAACTGTTTTCACAATTTGGCAATACTGAAGAAGCGTTTGGAAGAAATTTAAAAATTAGCTTGGTGGCGAAAAAAACTGAATATCTGGTGAATTGTGTCGAGAAATTACTTGCTATTAACCTTGCTTTTGTTTATAAAGGATATATTTGATCAAAGTATCGTAGAATTTTTTTGAAATATTCATAATTTTCAAGAATTTCACATTAAACTTAAAAAAAGGAAAAAAAGCAAAAATGGATTCTTCGCCACAAATGAAAAATGACGACGCCGTGGACTGTACAAATACTTCAATGTATTTGTCTTGCAATGAAGAAAGCACCCTGTCGTCGTTCGCTTTTAAAACGTTGGAAACAACGTTAGAAGATCCTCAATTATACGACGAATCGATGGGATCAGATCAATATTTAAATAAAACATTGGAACCTTTAAATCAGTCGCCCTTCTTACCAATAAAAACTGTCAAGGATGTCGACATTGCGCCAGTAACGCCTTTAAGACCCTTAGTGGAAAATTTGCGATTGAAAAATTCGTGGCCATCGTCTACACCAACCAAAGAGCAATTGTTGAAAACAGTTGATGTGACGCGTGGCTCGGATGCCAATCGTTGTATGGATTTGTGTTTGGCTTTTCAAGATATGCACAAAAACAAATTATCTAATCGGGCACTAAACTCGCTTAATACGGAGAACAAAGAAAATGTTCTTCCTGAAATAGACGACGGCTCGTCGGCATCATCCTCAGCAGCTACCACGATCATAGAAGAACACCCTCTTCAAATTTCAGCGGCTGAAGTAAAAACTATGCCGGATACTAAAGAAGAAATACAAGTCGCCAGAGATGGAGACACAGCAGGGTATGAAAAGCCGGAAGATAAAGAAATGAAATATGAAGAATTGACAGGTGAAGCATTGGAAGATGAAGGAAAAAGAGTTGAAATCAGTGCATCTCCACTGGATGTAATAAAGACAACGGACGGTGATTCTTTAGGTAAACAGAAAAATGATATAAAAATATTTTTATATATGATCCAAATTTGTAAAATTTTAGTTAAAAACGTTGACACAAAAGTTGAAGCTAAGAGGAGTTCTGATAAAATGAAACCAAGCGCTATAGCATACGATACAAATTTGCAATCGAAGAAGCCTTCTAAAATATTACCGCCTGGACAAATATATCAAAATAAATTGAAAATTCCCGACAAGCGAGATGTGACCTTGGATCCGGAAGTCGACGTCTGTAAGCTGATTAACAAAATGCTTCGAATGTCTGACAAACAGCAGAAAAAAACAGTTAAAGCTGCAGATGGAGCTAAGAAAATAAATGAAAAACCTCCTATGCCATCGATAGCAGGAGAAAAGAGACGGGTTAGTTTTTCTCAGCATATGTCGATAGTGGTGAAAACCACATTAAATAGTCCAGCAAGAAAATTAGCTCGCAAAAGTATTCTAGGCGGTGCAACACAACAACAGCGACGCAGTATTATGCCCACAAAAAGCGGTGATGTCACCCAGTTTGTAAAAAGCGTAGGCACAACTCGCAAAAGTATGTTACCAAGGGCTGCGAACGCAATTGACAAAGCAACAGCTGCTAAAGTATTTCCCCCTAAAAAAGAGAACTTGAATAAATTGGAATCCTCCACAAAGCACTCCAAGGTTGGAGTCATGAGTAATTCTAAAACTACGGTATTATCGGCACCAGCAAATACAAAACCTGAAGGAACATTTGTTTGTAGAGTATGTAAGGAGAAATTTCTTATAAAATCTCTTTTAGACGCTCATAAACGTTCACATGAACCAGACATTAATCCACTCACATGCCTTAAGCGCCCGTCTATGGTACCCACGAAAACTGGGGGCTCAATTTTTGGTGCTGAAAATAAGTGCAAATATTGCGACAAAAAATTCGCTCTATTACGAGCCTTGCATATACATCTGTTGCAAAATTGCTCAAAGATTCCTCCAGTTGACAAGCGTAAATTGCAATTAACTGAAATGGATCACGTTGAAAAGGCACAACTGCCAATTTTCCAGACTAAGCAACATAGCAATGCGTCGTCCAGCAACGCCACGCCAAGGTCGACCTGCAATTTCAATATTGGACGTCGAAATTTTAGAAGCCCTATACGGCCCATCTCAGACACAAAAAGTAAGAGATCAAGGGATGCTAAAAGGATATATTAGTTGTAAACTTTAAACTATTATCCCTTTGCAGATGTAAATAAAAAAACGATTGTTCTCGGAGAAGAAATGAAGGCGCTGCCATGTAAGTCAAACTTACCCCAAATCAAACAAAAAACACCGCATTCAGGTGTTTATTGCACGCCCAACAAGTTAATATCATGTCATTCGTGCAACGAGGTATTTAAAAATATTCTTGATTACACAAACCACAATCTCTCTGCTCACGGCAACAGCTCTTTGAGAAACTTACTTGACGTGAAAGCTGGTGCTTTATTCAAAGAAGATTGAAGTAAATAAGATTTGTTTTATTGAACTTTTTTAATTTCTTTTTAAACCCTATTTTGCATTGATTTAGAGGAAGAGACAATAAATCGTTTCTGATTAACCAAAAAATTTGGGAAAAAATTGTTAATTGTTTTCCTCCTCTCAGTGTTAAGAATGAATGAAATGAATTGAAATTTTTAATTCTGTTTGGCTCTCTTCTCGGGTGGGGGTTTCATGTCAATCATTTCCTGCTTAATTTCAACACCTAGTGCTGTCACCGGGCTTGCCTCGGAAGTAGTGCCATTACTAGAACTAGCGGTGTTTGCATTCGAATCGGATGCTGCGGCATTATGATCTTGAACATTAGCGTTGGATTGTGATCCCGACTGTTGTAATTGTTGCTGATGTAAATTTGGTGGTACTGGTGGCGGGAATTTCCGCAATAATTCAGCCAGCAGCATGTCAACACGTTGCATTTGGAAAACGGTACCACTCTCATCTTTATTAGACGTTGCATCTTTTTTCGCGGCAGCTTTAGATTTATCAGATACTAATAAGAAAAAGTAAGATATTTATGTTTATTTTACTATGTGAGGAAGTATTTTTTTCTTTCTTTTTTAACTACTTTCTGAACTCGCTAAGCGAGCCTACGAAACGACCATCGTGTGACCTCCATTTTCAAACTTAATTTGGAGAATCAACTTTAGTTTTTAGAAATAAGAATTTTTTAGGAATATATTCTTTAGTGCTAGGGCAAAGATCTTTTCTCGGAATGTTTAAAAGAATTTCTATATTACTTACGAGCTTTGTTTGATGTAAAATCCCAAGTGTAACCTTTATTAGGATGGTATCTGGAATAGTTACTAGCTTCCTCAAAGGCAAGTTGTAAATTTGTGACTGTCGACAACTAAACAGAAAACGATTATAAAAAGTAAGTTTCTACTAGACATATAACGCTTACAATTCTGGAATTTATAACATTAGCCAAATCTGGAGCTTTGTACACCATACCACCGATAATGTAATAATCTGAAATAGGAATAGCGTCGGTAGGGCTGTGACGATGTTGCTTACGAATAACATACAAAATCGGTTCATGGACATGCAGCAAAATGTATTCCAGACCCACCATATTACTGCAAAGGCAAATTATAGCATGTCTTGGAAAAAGTAAAAATATATTGACAAATCTTACTTTAAATTTTCCAATCCCAAACGTTGCATGCGTATGTTTTCATTATTACACATACGATCGTAAAATGGATTCGATTTGCGACAAAAATAATCCATAACATTTTGTGGATTTAAAGAAGCCATCATTTGAGTGTCATGCCAAGATACCCATAGGGGGTTTTCCTGGGATATAGTTTTTACCATAAGGGTACTCATTACAAGAGTGAAATCCGTACCACAATCACGAAGTTAGTAGTTTACTTTCAATATTGTGTTTTTTTCTAGTGCATTAGAAAAGTACCTGTATGTAAAAAAGAAGATAAAGCGGTTTTGAGCAAATTTAACTTAATTTGAATTTTGGTAAAAATTGATATCAGAAGAAAACCAGTCGACACGAGTGTTTGGACTGGGACGGTAACTAAAGTCAGCACTTTTTTTTTCTGTAGGTTGAAGTATTTGCCGGTTAGGCAAAATGTTTGTTGATTTTAGTATTGTGACGTTTTATATTTTAAAAATATCTGAAATTCAACAATGAACGATCAACAAGTGCATTTACTCAGCTAAATAAAACCTCTATGTCTACCACACCACACTATTTTTAAAACACTTTACTCTTTCTTCCTTCTTCTATTTTTCGAGCCAACAATTGCTATAAACTAGAGGTCAATGTTGTTGATATGTTGAAATTTTAGTGTATGAAATTCTGCATACACGTACTCACATATACAATTTTAGTTTCCTATTTTGATTTATTTCGTTTTTATGGTGTTTTTACATTATTCAATAATTTCGTTGTGCAATGCAGTATTTAGTTTTAAAATTGCCTTAAAAATATATGCCGTCTTTTGACTCTGAAGTTGCTGTTAAAACAGTTAAAGTGCAGGAGGAAATTTGCAATTGCATGTAAGTCTCACATTTGTGGAATTCACATTCTATTTCACTTGCACTTTTTGTTGTTTATTTGTTTGCGAATTGTTTTCTAAAGTTTTTTTTTATTTTTTTCATATAACGTGGAAAAATTTGCAATTAACCTGATTTGCTTGAAGGTGTAGTTTGCTAAATCAGCTGTTGAGCAACGCTCAAGTGCTGCCAATACTATTGGCTACTGTGCTGACTTGCTCTAAAAAATAGAAAACGAGATTTGCAAAATATTTTTCTTTGTTTTTTGAATGATAAGTTTTCATATGATTGCTGACTATGTTTTTCATGCAAATTTTATCAGTCGCACTTCAGCTTTTCATTCTTCTGTCGGTAATGCCAACACTTGAAACACAATTACAGCGAATTCTTAAAAACGTAGAAAAATATTCGATTTATATAAAACAATAAAAAAATATAAAAATTTTTCTTCTGTTGGTATTGCACCGGTAATTTATGCGGATGTTTTACGGAGTTTTTGCATTGCTCGAAAATTTTAAAGTACGTATATAAATAAATAAATAAATAAAAAAAATATTATTAGAAATAGATAGATTATTTAGTTTAGATATATTAAATTGCGTAGTTATTCGGCCGTTGAAACTGTGCCCCGACTATCAGTCATTCTTTAAGATTGTTGCATTTTTATCTAATTTTTGGTACTTTATTAATATTATTAAACAGTGTTTGTTGTGAATTCAAAGTTCGTTTATGAAAATATTTTAAAAGTGTTTCACTTTTCGCTTTGGTTTTTCCAAAAATAAATGAGCACAGATCACAGCTATTGTCAAAATTGTGTTAGAAAATTGTAATGGAAAATAAATATATTTTTTTTGTGTGTATTCACGTATATGGATATACGGCAAAAATATAACGCTTTTGCAATTTAAAAAATTTTTTTCAAAGTTTCTTATGTTTAGCAACACTGCTTACTTATAATGAATTTTTAAAACAAAACAAACGAAAAAGTAAACATTTTCAAATTTTGTTGTTTCCCTTCTTTATTTATTTCTTACATTTGCATTCAGTGGTTCGATGGCTGTGTGTCTACGTCGAAGCTAAATATAAATTATAAGGAATTGTATGTAAATGTTTATATATCTTTGGAAAGAATAGATATAAACAAAAAAGTAAAACGTATAACAATAAAGGGAACGGAAGAAAAAAATTCGATTTATTTATAAATAATTTCTTGATTGTGTTGGTGTAAATTTGTTTTTTGTAAATTAAAATTGAGAGAATATTAAAGAAGCGACGCCATACAATATTTCGAAAAAGTCCATACCATTGGTGCTTTTCTCAGTCCGTGCTGTGCTTTGCATCGTGGCGGCAGCGGCATTACTCAGGAAGAAAGAAATAATCGAGATATCATTATGGTAAAACAACATACAGAAAATCCATATTAATGATGCTATTTATTAATTATTAATAATCTTGTTTTGTGTGCATAAAAGTGTGTGATTCACTTTTCTTTTTTGACGTGAAGTGTTGCTACGTTGAAAATAACGCATAATGACCATAATTTGTGTTACTAGTAATTTTACGTAATTTTTTTCAGTCCAGCGATGTTCAGTTATTGCTATTATGCAACGATATGTTTGTTGACTCTCGTACACTCATTTCATTTTCACATTGAATTGACACATACACTTGCATGGAATACCAGTTCTTCCATTTTCATAATTCGATCAACGAGACGTATCTATGAAAACAACAAACAATTAAGCCTTGATTTCCTCTTTGCGAACATTTAACCAATTAGACACAATTCACGGCAGCCTCGATTTTGACACGAGCTGACTTACATATACGACTTATGGACACGAATGTGGGTGAGAAAACAAATTTAACTTTTTGGCAAACAAATAGTTGAAGTGTATTTATGATTTTGGAATTTCATTGCCAGCAAACGCACATATGAATATATAATCATGTCTCATGGGCGTGTGTGTGCAAAGAAGCTAAACGGTTTTAATTCCATCGAAAATAGAGAGAATGTTCTTTTTTCAAAGCGTTTGCAGAAGGGAGCTTCAGGGAGTCATAATGTACAATTCTATTCCTCGAAAAATTCTATTCGTACAAAAATTCTATTCCTCCAAAATTCTATTCCTCAAAAAATTACAATGTTGTCGTCAGCATAAATAAGCGGCTCTAGACTTAATTAAAATACAAGTACATCCAGTAAATAGTATTTCAGGTTTTTTTTTCCTACAAATACTTTTTAAAAAATTTCCATAAGTCTGTGTTAAATATTTTTTGATCTTCTTGTTTGTATTTGTCAATGTGTTCATTTTTATTAATTATTGAAAAACTTCAAAAGATTTCGTTTATTAATTTAAAAATTTCATATTTGCTTTTTCTAGATTTTTTTAAACTTTTTGTCAAGCATCGCTTTAATATACACCTTCAGTATTTATATTTGCTTTATATATTATGCGCTATTTAGAAACGGATCTATGCTTTGAGGTATACAACAAGTTTTAAATAAAAATTATGTAAAATAATTTTTTAATCCTATTATGCATAGTTGGGTACGAAGTAAGGGAGAAAGATAATATTCTTAATGTAAATTTTAGGGTCTTCCACCGTTTAATGTGTCTGGAAGTCCTTTTAATGTGGTGCCAATACATCATTATCCCGAGCTAATGAAGGCAACATGTGCGCTTATTAATGCCGAATGGCCACGCAGCGAAACGGCTCGAATGCGTTCATTGGAGGCGTCGTGCGACACATTACCATGCAGTTTAGTTTTAACAACAGAAGGTTTTAATCGTGTTATAGCGCATTGCAAGCTTAGTCCAATACAAGCAAAAAAGAAGGCCTGCTTTATTGAATCAGTGGTGGTGGATAAGAGTTTTCGAGGGCAAGGCTTTGGAAAACTAATTATGAAATTTGCCGAGGATTATTGCCGCGTCGTTTTAGATTTAAAAGTAATTTATTTGTCGACTATCGATCAGGACGGTTTTTATGAACGCATTGGCTATACGCTTTGCCCGCCCATATCCCTGTACGGACCTAGGCATTGCGAATTACCAAGTTTGAAAACTGCAACTAAGAAATACATGAAGAAGGAATTATAAAGCATTTCCATGAAATGTTAGTGATAAAAAAAAAAACACTGCTTGGATGGTTGTCGGGAACTTCTTCTTTATATTTCAAAGAAAATTTAGAAGAATTTTTAAGATTCTTCTTGGCCTCAAGGAAATGGAAGAAGAAAGAAAAGCGATATATCAACGCCATAATTGCTCAAATCACTGCTTGTTTAACAAGTTAACGTAGTTTTAGCAAATTATTTAAGGATGTCCGGCTTCTTTATTTAATGTTATAGACTCAACACAAACGCAAGGACAAAAAATTAAATCAAGGAGTATCTAATCAAATGCCTTAACTATCGAAAAAATATTAAATAATATTCATATTAAAATCAATAAGGTAGGATCGTAGCTATACGTAATTAATCAAATCAAATATCGGATAAATAAGTAGACAATTAAACGCGAAACCAAATACATATGAAATTATATCTCACGAATGTTTTAAAAATTTTAAAGAACTTCATTAGAAAGGTTGTTAATAATTATAAAATATATTTTATATACGTACATACATTGCTATATAGTCATATGTTAGTCTAGACTTTTCACATTAATTAAACGAGAACAAGTAAGAAAATGAAAATAAAATAAAAAGAGAAACAATAACAATAACAAGAAACTATGCTTTTACATGCATATGTAATAAAATTCTGCATAAAAGTTTTAATTGCTTTGCCAAAAAAAAAAACAACAACAGCAACACCAACGACACAAACGAGAAGTACAACAAAATAAACGTAAGATGACGGGCGATGCAATTTGTTCTGCTAGTTCAAGTTCAAGATGATATTCGCGTGTAAGCACATCGCTCTTGTGCCTGAAGATGCTTTAGATTGGAATACGGCAAACACACAGTGTCTCGTGTTTTTGTCGCGAGATATTTAAATTCAAATACTTACATATATGTACATATACACATAGAAGGATGCATTTATGTTAAACATATGTTGAAAAATAGTTTTTAAAATATAAAGAAATATAGAAATAACTTTTAATTGTTGTTTGTAGAAAATTTACAAGCTTGACATTATTTTAAAAAAGAATTTATATTAATTGCTTAAATAATTATCGTAAACATTTCCGCACAATTTTACTGCTTTCGTTTATTTTTGTGCCAATCAACAAGGCAATAGGAACATAGTTCTTTTTTTTTGCCTTTTCTCAACTGAGTGAAAGTTTTGAAATGCGAACAAAGACGCGTTGATTTTCTCAGTCCATTTGTGACGAAAATATGCCTGCTGCACATAGATATACATACATCTATTTATCACTTTTTCATTAAACTATCAATATTGCGTCTATACTACTCATCGTAGCGTGTATGAGATAAATTTTGAAGTCATTACTTTCTTAGCTGCTTTTCAAGCCAGGCACCGAGTTTTTTGAGACAAAACTTTGCTTAGGATGATATCGATTCGTAGCTCTTAGAAGAGATAATATCAATTAAAACATCATTGCAAGAGAAGGAAACTTGCTCTCGACTTCTATCAATCGAGTGTCATTAGATTAAACTCGAAACACAGAAGAAAACATGTTTTTGCCCATATAACGGGTTAGGATTTTGGGATTACACGAATAGTAGATGATTTTTTGGCTTGTGTGGAGATAAACCAATGTCAAATGTCAACCAATAGTTTCCATCCCTTGCATTTTCTTGACTTTTTTTTTTGGGACTTATATATATATATTCTTGACTCTTGAGCAGAGTTGGTTTGCAATGCAAAATTGAATAGAAAAACAAAGGATAATTATATCTGGCTTGAGCAGATTGCTTTACGGTAAAATTTCAAATCTCACAACTTGACAGTACTTTACAAATGATCCCATCAAACAGTAAAAATAAGAATAGTGCTTACAGATCATGCAATGGTTAATGTCCTTGTTTAAAAAAAAAAAAGAAAAGCAAAAACTCGTATATGGTTTGGCCAAATTTCTATAGCCTTGAGGTTCATATCGATTCGATCGTCAGTGCCTTTGTTCGCAGCTTCTTGATGTTTGCAAAAATTTAAGCACAAGTTCGAAACATAACATACATAGCATACATAAGTTCCTAAACTAAGTTTAGGATCTTATATTAAGCATTTATATTGACCTCATATGTGGTGGGCCTTAATTTTAGTAAAAGCAAAGCTACGGACTTAAAACATATTTTGCAGCTCAGTTCTTTCAATAGTTAGGGAAAATTTATCTTCTTTAATGGTACGCTACATATATAATTTACAATGAAAAATATCAGTAAATTTTATGTCAAAATGGAAAAAATAACACAAGTTATTGGGGGGCCGATATAATAATATAGATATGATGTTTAAACAAAAAAAAAAAGAAAGTAGATTAATCTAAAGAGTAAAATGGAATTAATTTCTAAATGGAAAATCCAGGATAGGGTATCTTTTCAATCTTCTTACTAAACTCGATTCATCCAGAAGAGCTAACGCCAAGGTATTTACGTGATTACGCAGTCAGACAAAACATTTTGAGGAAATGCCTGGAATTAGATTTCTAATGAAATGGAAAGTCCAGGTCATCATGAATAGTTTTGTTGCTAACGAACCACGAGACATTAACAATAAGGCGGAGGTCTTTAGATTGAAACTTTTTAGGTTGGCGGACAAATTGCATAAATTATAAGAAAAAGAAATATTATCCATACACTGATCGAATTGTGATGAGAAATAAAATCAAATTTTGTTCATTTGAATATGTCTAGACATTAGATACTTTAGACCAATCCAATATAATACAAAAATAATACGGTTTTTTTTTTGCTTAAGCACCCAGTTAGATTTCATAATTTTAATTATTACTTGACGGAACCAAAGTTCTTATGTATACATATATTACATATGAATGTATGTACATACGTATGTATATATACATGTATATACATTGAAATGTTCGTTTATATTATAGTACTTTAAATGCTTAAGTTACAAAAAAAAAAAACTTTTACAAATAAAAGAAATACGTGTCACGCACATATTTGTATAATGTCGTTAAAATTCTTTTCAATTAAAGGCACTATAAATGGATTTAATTGCGTTAGTCATTTTTCTTGGCAATGCCGCAGACTTGACCCAAATGCTCAGGTTGATCCAAAGAATCAACAATAAATTTAGCCAAATCATATTTGGAGATAGAACGCCCAGGCGCTTCGTCGTGCAGAACGGTGTACGCCGTTGATGGCTCATCGGCTATATGCGGCGGTAATATGGCTATAAATTCCAAATTGGAAGCCTTCGTCAACTCTAACATTCGTCGATGTTCATCATTTAAGCGATGAAACATTGCAGGCACTTCCGAGTCGGGACGGAATAAAAATGAAGACATAACGATGGAAAATCTTTTGATATTTTCAGCATTCATAGCTTGTATCAAATTTGCTGTACCCCTTGAAAGTTCAGTGGTGGCTTCAAGTTTATTACGCGTTCCTAATATAATACAAACTCCGTCAACTCCTTCAATAACACGTTTACAATCATCGTAGTTTACAACATTGCCCTGACAAAGTTCAACTTTGCCTTTAAAACGTTCCGGTACGGTGGCCTCAGAGCGATACAGTAAACGTACTTGAAGACCTGCAAATATTTCCACGCGTTTATAATATAGAATAATTTTCCTTGTTAAATCTTCACTCCATTATATACCTTTTTGTAAAGCGTAATCTACCACATGTACACCGGTCATCCCGGTTCCGCCAATTACAGCAATGCGTTGCATAATATATAAATGTTACTTTGTTGCCGGTTAAAATTATTAGTTCTTTTATTAGAACAATTTAAGCAGATCAAAGTTACCTACTGATAAAATTCGCAATGAAATGCTAACTACTTAGGCAAACAAATAATTATTGCTGGATTTATTGTAATCTATTTATGTCACAAGTGTATACATGTGTGTACGAAGATATATATGTGCTTTCCTGACTTGTGCGTTAATTACAAAACCATATTAATTCACAAAATCACTTTCTTTGATAATTACTACATCAAATATTAATTTCTTTTTTATTTTGCAAACTATAAAGACTATTATGTTTCTATTTAAAAAAAAATATTATATTTTGGTAAAATCGGCACCAATCGCTTACTCAGAGAACAAGAATCAAAAAATCATGCTTTTCTCTTCTCATAGACCAGGGTTGGTTTGCAAATTACAATTGCTTAGAATATTGCGACATACTTGAAAATGTCATATCAACCTCGTCATAGTTATATTGAAAAACACCGCTGCAATACGATATCATTTTTGAATGTGCACATAACGTAAGCGTAAATTTTATGTGAGAATAAGCCTCAAAAATGTAGCCTTATTTGAGAATAAGCATAAAAAATTTAGCCTTATGTGTGAATAAACATCAAAAATTTTGAATTATGTGAGAATAAGCGAGAGTATGAAATTTTGACCACTTGTTGCGTCAAAAACTTTGTTTACTTCCTTAAATTTTTGGTTAACCGCAACAACTATAAAAATTTCAGAAAAGAAAAGAATAAAGATTTTAATTTTTACTTCTTCTTCGAAATATCAAATTAACTATAGAAATTGTAAAAATTATCTTTCGCTTTGAAAGTTTTGTGTCACGCGTTTATTGAAATTATTTTTTGTCAATTTTTAAGATTTTATTTATTTAATCATATGGTTGATTAAGAATCAGATGAATCAGATGTTTCAGATGCTGTAATGTGTGTTTTGTATGAAATACGCGAATTAAAAAGAATATGAGTCAAAACAAACGAATTCGGAAGAAAAGAATCAAGAAGATTGGTGTGCGCAGGTGTTTAAATCGGCTTCATTAAGTACGACGCCTCAGTCAGCTTTTTCTCTTTCCGAAAATGGTTAAGTAGCCCAGCTCTTTTCTTTGCTGATCGCGCTACTCTACTTGTAGAGGGAAATTTGCACTTCCTATTTTTGTGGGTTCTATTATAAAGGTTAATCTCAGTGAAGGTAAACGTGACTGTGTGTGATCTGGGCTGTTGGCTCTTTGATTTCTCTTAGTGGTAAAAATTTCAATAAAATGCAGAAACGCTCCTATGTTGAGATCAGGTACGAAAAGTAGAAAGTAGAATAATAAAGCTTCGAACGGAGAAATAAAAATTAAGGAATTCCATAGTAAATGTACATTAAACAACTGCGCTGTAACAGACTTGTAATAAACTAAAGTAAACTGAACTAAACAATTACGGAATTGAAACTTAAAAGGTTATGAAATTTCATTTTTTTATGGAAATTTAAGATCAAGTTCAAGAAAATTGTTCTCCCTCTTTCTTATGTTAAATATCGGACTCATGTAATCACTTACGAACTTTACGTTTAAAGGTTAGAATTCAATGTGATCAATTCCATTTCCTTTTCCGTTCCTATTTTTCGTTAAATAAAGGAACAAATTAATTAAATTACTTCTTTATTTCAATTATTAATATAATCTTATGTTTTAATTCCGGGTTATTAAATTACTTTCCAAAAAAATTATTCACAGTATTCGTTCGTATCCTGGTCTTTAACGAGATAGCAATGTAAATCTCAAAAAAAAATGAATTTGTGCAATTCCTTTTAACTACAACTCTATGTATCGACTACAGCAGTATTTTTAAAAAAGCATGCATTGATTTTGTTGTCAACGGTCCGTTAAGACCAAATAAGAGCGCTCATAAGTCATTTCATATTGATTTTTATTCATATTCGCAATGAATATAAATGAGGAGGACTTCGCAAATTCAGATGCGTGGCTCTCGGAGCAATTGTTTGCACGGCTGAAAGATTTCAATACGGATTTTAAAGATAGAAACAATGCATCCACTCTGATGGTGAATGATGCCTTTCAGAATTATTCTCTTGATGGGCAAAATTCTAATGAAGCACCATTAAAAGAAGATGGCACGGAACCATGCAAGCAAAGCCTGGAGTCCTTCGATATGATTTTTAAAAAGAATAAAAGTGCTCCGAACGAAACATACGACTTGAATTTCGAGGTATTGGATTTAAATACGACAGGTAGCAGAATGGTGGGTCAAGTCTCTCCTTCTATGATCGAATTTACCGCCGCCCTGCCTCTAGTACCTGCGCCAGTTGTTGCAGAAGCTGCTGCAGTGGTCAGTGAGGCAGCAAAACAAAATGTTTCACCTACTTTCGACCCAACTGAAGAAGAATTGAAATTATTAAAATTTCTCGAAACACAACCAAAAAATACTTTTTTGGGTAAGTGCATTTATGTACGCAAGAAGCTTAAATAAATAGAATTGAGGGATATCCGTTTAAATTTAGATTCCAAAATGTATATACAATCGGAGTTACCATCTACTGCATATCGTATAGTGAAATGTGCCAATTGTAGCTGTTTGTTTGATATAATATCTTTTCAATCGCATATTTGCGATTATGATGAACAGCACAACTTATTGGTACCGTCGACAGCGGTCTCTAGCAACTTTGACAAGCCAGTTAGATATCAATTTCTACTACCGGCAGAGCCAGCATGCATACGTTTGCTAAAAGAGAATCAGATACGTATACGACGCTTTCTGAAAGATGAACTGAAATACGACGTCAATGCTACCGGAAACAATAGTACTGTTAGCAGTCTACATTCAAGTGTCAACACCAGCTCCAGTTCTAATGGTCTTAACACTTCTACATGTTCTTCAGTATCCAGTAACGCCTCAACGAACAAAAAACAAGACGGTCCTCACGATTGCACATTATGCGAAAGAAAATTTGTACATGCATCCGGTTTGTTGCGGCATATGGAAAAACATGCTCTGGATTTAATACCGACTTCGAATGGCAATAGTGGTGGTAAAACTCCGGCCGCGCAGGGCAATTCATTACAAAGTGTCAACGGCTTGCGTCTGGTTATTAAATGTACATTATGCGGCCGTATATTTTTCGAACCTACTACGGCGTTTAGACACCTTTGCAGTCATTTTCCACTTTCAGACAAAAAAGAACCTGATAACAGTGCTGATATTCCCTATGAAACGTATGTAGACGACGCTCTGAAATATCTAAAGATAGAGGTATGTGGCTCAAAATGTTAATGTGGTTAAAACATTTTCGCTATAGAAATATTGTCTACCCCTTCGCAGACAAAAGGGCCTTCTTCTCTGTCCATGAAGACCTATCAACACGAAAAAACGGTTGTCTATTTAAAAATGACAGTTTTAAGTTGCATTCTTCAGTGCGAGTTTTGCGATATGTTATTTTCGGAAGTATCGTATTTATTCTTTCATTCGGCTTGTCATCTGCCCGAAAGACGCTTCGAATGCTTTGCTTGTGATATACATGCAAGAACTTCAAAGGAAATATGTACCCATTGGCAGGCTGAGTGTGTGTTCATGCGTGAAAGTATTAAAATCCATCACGCCACAACTCAACGTTATTTTGCTTGCAATGTATGTGAGAATAAGTTTCAATCATTAGATCAATTGCATGGGCATCGGTATGGTATTATTTCATGGAGGTCGAAATTTTGGGCTTAGTGGAAAAAAAAAAATCTATTCTTATTTCAGGTATACTTCGTATCATTTTTTCCCTCGCCTAAATGCGCGTTTGGGCGTTTTGCAATTGCCCTGCGAATGCTGCGACACGTTGTTCCAAAATGCCCAAGAATGTGTGAATCATTATGAGGCGAAACATTACAAGAAATATAAGCGGGAAAAGGATGGTTCTGGAAATGTTAGCAAGACTCGACAATATCTATGTGACATTTGTGGTAAATCATATACGCAATCCAGCCATTTGTGGCAGCATTTGCGTTTTCATCAAGGTGAGAAATATTCAGTTTAGCAGTATAGACTTTTATGCCCACTACCAAAGAACGGGGATGTACAAACCTGATCATTTCGCTTGCAACACCCCAAATTGAAGATCCCATTAAACCATCATATATGTTCTTTATATTGCTTTATATCCTTATATGTAAATCTGATATTGGAGACTTTGAAACCAATTACCGTGCTGAAGCCATATTTGCGCAAGGCGCTAAAAGTAAACTTTGTATATATGCGCTCAAAAATTTTTTGATAAGAGCATTGCATAATGCTACCCTAAATACATATATATATATATGTGTGTGTGTCTATAACATTAACGGAAATCATTGTCCTTTAAATTTAAATTCATGTACCTCTTCACCCATGCTAAGCTTAATGTAATTACGTAAGAAGAAAATTGAATTTATCTTTCTGGACCGTGTTGAAATCGGCGGATTAAGATTGTCATTCCGTTCGCAATGTCCAGATGTATTCACAGGAGATATATTTTTTACCCGTATACATCAATTTATAAGTTTTAAGACTACTTAGTCTCTAGCCAGTTATGAACTTAAAATGAAATGAGATTTGAAAATGAGCGTAACGCACTCGCCAACATATTATCAAAAACCCAAGAAAAAAAACATATATTTAGTAATAATAGTAAACAAATATCAATCTGAACTTTGGCCGTGTGAAAGTTTCCCATTCGTCCATTGATACGTCCACAGTTATTAAAATGTAAAGGTGGTGGGTATCCAAGTTTCGCTTGACGACGGATTACTCCCTCTTTCCTCTTTCTTACGTGTCATTATTTTTTAAGGTGTTAAGCCATTTGCTTGCAAAGAGCCCGGCTGTACCCGAAAGTTTACTATACGACCCGATTTAAACGATCACATACGCAAATGTCATACCGGCGAACGACCATACCATTGTTTAGTGTGTGGTAAACGTTTTTTGACTGGTTCTGTGTTTTATCAACACCGGCTTATACATCGCGGTGAACGCCGCTACGAATGTGAAGAATGTGGCAAACGTTTTTATCGGGCCGATGCCTTAAAAAATCATCAACGTATTCACACTGGAGAAAAACCCTTTGGTTGTTTATTTTGCACAAAGAATTTCAGACAAAGAGGAGATCGAGATAAGCACATAAGAGCACGTCATTCTCATCTGGACGCCAATGCACGTCTAATGATGCAGATGCAGAAATTGCAATTGGAGGCAGCGGCCGCCGTTGCAGCAGCTCAAGTTCAAGCTCAGCAGAACAAAGGAACACCAAACACATTGGCGTCGTTGAATTCACTGCCCATTAATAATAATGAGAATAGTCTCCCAAGTCTGCCAATTCTATACGATCCAACAATGGCCAGTGACCGTAACGATGTAGTTATGGTGGGGAATGTCGCTTTCCCTAAAAGCATGTTTGAACCAATAATGCCCGACATCGATGAAGAATTAGCTATTAAAGCTATGCATCAAATGCACTAATTATTGTTTCAGCGAATTTTCGTTTCTCGTTTTGTTTTATTTAAAATAATTGTGTAATCAAATGTTTTCTTTTTTCTTTTCTTTTTTTTTGCGCATTAAAAAATATTTACTCACAAAAAGAGAATTATGAGAATTTTTCTATGATTATCCTCCCTTAGAGCAATCATAGTGCAAACTTGAATTTTAACTCACGTTGAGGTAAATCATAGAGAAATTCCTAAAATTCTTCAAAATTTACAAGTAATTCCACGACTTTCATTTGGATGACACTAATTTATATTTAAGAAGGGATAGGTGAAATTTTGTGCAGATATTAAACGTCAGTATTAAATCGAGAATGTGCAACCCATATATAACAAATTAATTGATTAACTCTATACTCTTGCAAAATTCCAACATGACGCAGAATGGTGATGCGATTTAGAGTTTTTCGATCGAGAATACTTTTCTCTAGTTTACGTGCAATATCAACGGACGTTATGAATTTGTACCCTTTAAAGAGGAAATGTTTTGATTTTAATAGGAACCTTTTGACTGCATGTTTTGCTTACCTCCCGGTACTAAAGTTTCCTGATCATTGTATGTTTTCCATAATTCTAAATCATTTATGTTACGGAGGACCACATTACGTGGTCTAGGTAAAAGTTCATACTTTTCATTGAAACATTTTATAATAACATGCTCCAAGAAATTGTTAATATCTGCGAAAGTTTCTCGCCCAAGCATATATCTAAATGGAAAAAGATATTGTCTGAAAATATACTTTTCTTTTTCTTTTCTTGATTTGTCATACTTAGGTATAGATTGAAATTGTTGTTTTGTAATTTTGACATCAAAATCTGAGAATTGGATCGCCGCATTATTAAGTTTTCGTTTTACTAACGGCGATTCCTTATAATCCCTGATTCTTATCTTAGGGGTTCCTTGATTCAATTGTAATCGTAATAAACTTGAACCCAATAATTTTATGTCAGAGTTCGTGGCTCCATCTATATCGCTATCTCTATCTCGAAGAGGTTTTCCTTTCCCGATGTTCAGTCGATGAGATTTCAGTTTCCGAATATCTGTATCGGGATCTTTTTGCAGCTGACGCTTCTTTTCTTCTATAATAAAATCCATCATTTCATTTTGATGATCCCTCATTCGCTTCATGGCATCATCACAATCTGCTTGTACGTTATTCAACTCCTTTTGCATTACTTTATGTCCATGGCTCATCAAACTACTGACTTTGTTGGCTTGTTGCAAGAGCCTTTTCAGTTCATTGGAAATTTTATCTCTTTTCAAGCTTAATGAAATGAAATCATTCAATTTATTAATTTTGGCTTCAATTGAGCTTAAATCTTCATAAATTTTTTCCATTTTTTTTCCTGGAGTTGATTTAAGAAAACGAGAAATTTAAACGTATGCCAGAAATTGAAATTAAAAATAATGTAAGCGCCAAGGTAGGCTCTTTTCTAACTTCTGATTTTTGTTCGTATGAAAAAAATAATATTGCCTTGTATTGAAATTTTTGTTAATATTTAGTATAGTGATCCTACAAAACAATTTAGTAAATTAATAGTGAACAGTTTTTGGGAATACAGGGGATTGAAAAAAAGCCACTGCTAGCCACTGCAGAGAAGAAATAATTTATTTAATCTATTAAACTTTAGTTACAGATCTGTGTTAGATTCGCCGGAAGCGAAAAAATCACCGTCATGCATATAAGACTCATTTAAAATTTATTAGCATAAAAGCATATTGATGACGTGAAAGAAGAACAGAAGAAAAGCATTGAAAGAGATTTGTGAAAGGTTTTTTTATTATTTTTCTTAAAATTTTGCCGTTTTATTTGACTGCGAAATCCACTTTATTAATTGATTGATCTAATCATATGAAGAAATTCACATATACAATATAGGCTTTTGGGAAATGATTACATTCGTGATATGCCAATGCTAGAAAATGCAACACTGTGCTATGTACAACTATGAGATTATTTGCCGTCCATATTTTTTTCCTTTTGCGTTTACGAAGTTTAATAGCCAACATGGGCTTTGCTAATTTGTGGTATTCTCATCCTCGTAAATATGGTCAAGGCTCCAGATGCTGGTAAATAAAATATCTACATAATATTTACGATGAATAAAAGTCTTGAATTTCATAAAAAATGAGTTCAAGCATTTGTTAAAAGTAGGGTTTGATGAAAGTGAGGTTGTGTTAACATTGCACTGGAATTCTTAAGTGTACACATTTTGCATACATAAAAAAAGCCCCCGGTTGAGTACGGAGCTTGTCGAAATTATGCTAAATTGCAAGTTCCTTAATTCAGGGAGGCGAAAGAAAATAAATCTTATTTTTGCTTTGATATTGGAAACAAATCAAGTATTATTGATAGTTTTGTTTTCTTGCAATTTATTGAGAAACATTACATGCATGCACACGCACAATGCGCATATAGACTCGTACATTTTTTTTTGTGATTTTGCTCAAGTTATATTTTCTTTCATTAACGTTTTTACAGCCGTGCCTGCTCTAATCGTCACGGTTTAATTCGTAAATATGGTTTAAATATTTGTCGGCAATGTTTCCGGGAATATGCCAGCGATATTGGATTTAAGAAGGTAAATATATACGTTTTCAAATCTCTTCTAATTCAGTATAAATTAAGTGTAGTTTTCGTTTTGTTACAGTTGGATTAAGCACTTTAGCGCTTGACTCGGCTACTGATCCTCATATTAAGGCGCAAAGTTTAACATAAAATTTTTAAACTCTGTGACTTAATATGCTTTAAAAAAACTTATCATTTTAGAGTTTAAATAAGTTTCGTCAACACGGACATGTAGATGAACGGATAAGGAACTATAGGTCTTAATGCAAGTCGTGTATAAAGTTTAAATGATTTATCACAAGTTGTTGGAGAATTACTTATTGAAACTTTCAAATGATTAATAAATAACAAGCTTAAAAAATCTAGTTCAAATTTGTTTTATAAAGGAACGGATTGATTTCTAGTGCAATAGTTGTATTTTATCTTTCTAATTTTGTGAAATATGAATCACGAAATAATATTAGTTACGAGAATTGTCGAATCACTTCAAGAATTCTCATTAGAAGCCTTTCTACCGGACATCGAATAAGCATTCCAAATAAAAATGAGTACACGAATTGTTCCTGCGCTGCTAATGTTTGCTGAGTTATTTTCTTTAAATTCTTAGTTATTAATTCTTAGTTGATGGTAGTTGATGGTTAGCATAAAAATATAAGTCTTTATAAGATATGTAGTGTATCGTGTTACTCTCGTTATATTTGTGCGGGTGATATATTCGTGGATATATAATACCAAAATATTTTGTTGCTCTCAACGATGTGATTTTCATAAACATTGAAATCTGACAGCAACAAAGGATAAGTTTAAATGCCTAAGACTACGTTAGTTAGCCTGTAGGTAAGCGCAATATTCCAAGCGCTTTCCACAAATATGCTTTCTTCACGTTGCTGTCCAATTAATTATATATTAGTCTCAACGGCCGCAATAACTGCTGGAATTTAAATTCAAAATATCTTGCTTACATGTGACCAAGAATTATGGATTAAATTGTTATTCTATTGAATTCTCGTTCTCCATATTCTTAAATCTTTGGTTGTTAAGTAAATTAAAAAAAAAGAAAAGATTGCGTGCGCCAAAATTAATTTGTCATCCTCTGTGCTCTCTGAAGGAAAAAGAGCGGCATAAGTCACGACACACATAGGTGCAATCTTTAAGAGTTTTTTCCAAAGTTTATCGAACAAAGAACGGGAATATAGCAATATACAGTCTGCTCTGCAGGTGCCCAGTCATCAATGTGAACGCTTGTATAAAAGTGAGAAGTCCAACGAAAATGTAACAATTGAAATAAAACGTCACGGAAAAGACAGAGAGATGCTTATTGCGAAGCTTAACATCGAAGGAAAAGGGAAAACTTCAAAAGCTCAAGGAACATACGATGTTCCTCAAATATTGTAACAACCGTAATCAAAACATCGCGTAGGCTAAAGCAGTTAACATTTGACCAAACTTATGCTATGTTTGAGTGTGAAAAAACTGGAAAATTCCATTCTGTGATAGTGTTGCTATTGAAATTGGGATCAACCGTTGCTTGTTAAATAAAAAGCTTCCTTTTTTTCGAGTTTTATTGAATATTTACGAGTGTTCAAGTCAAAAAATCGTTTTTGTATAGAATAATTTCGGACGAGAAAAAATGTCAACGTCTATATTATATTATTAGACATAGGAAATGATTTGTGGGCTGAATTGAAATTGAAATTATATTATATATAATCTTATACCGATACTGGTCAAATCAGGTCGCTTATTGCTATGTGGGACGTTAGTGATGTAATTTGACTTTTCATGTCTTACTTTTAAGTAAATTTTTTTGGTTGAAAAAACGTATTCTTTTTAATTTCGAAATGTATTCATTAAAAAAACGAAAACAGAAAATTTGCTTGCTAAGCAAAGGCTTCTCGGCCTTAGCCGAATCGTTATATATTAAAAAAGTGTGAGTTAAGTTATTTTTTTATTTAAAATTTTCTGTTTACTTTTTGATATATGTATGATTTGGTCAGAGAAAAACTAAATGAATCGGTAACGATGCTTATCACTTAATAAATAGTATAAAACAACAATACAATTAAGCGGTTCAATCAAGTGCAATGCTCTGACTAACTCACTAACTTGGTTTAAAGCCAATGTTGAAGAAGCAGGTTTTTATTTTGGTGAAGGCTTCAGAAAATTCGTTGGTTGGTACTTGTGTGTAAATAAACAAAGACACAGTTATTTGTGTTTAAGTTAAGCTAACAAATCTTTATGTAGTTTAAATATGTTATGTTATGGTTTTTGCTAAGCGTACAAATCTGCAGACTGGTTGGGTATGAAGTAAACTCTTCATGTTTATAAAAACTAACAATACAGTCTAAAGTTTAACTTCAACCAAGGCGCACGCGACTTTTGAGTTAGTAAATGGAAATTTTATTCAAAAATTTTTTGAATAAAAATATGAAATTAAATTAAAATCAAAAGTGTTACACGTAATCAAATGGCAATTGAAAGATTTTATATTTAAACAATATACAAGAAAAGTTTTTTTTTCATTAACCTAACCTAAACAACTGTCAATATCTATCAAAATTGTTAAAAGACAACATTGATGAGCGTCAATCATTTGCTTTAAGGTCAATACGACCTAATGTGTTCGCCGCAAAGCTGGAAAATTTGCATAAGATATTAACTTTTTTTTTGAAAAACACTACAAAAATATGCATTTTTACCGTTGGTGTCTGTTGCAAGCGGCATTTTACATTGGCTTAGTTGCTGTGGCTTATGCAAGCCGCAGGGAAGTTGGACAACATTTAGCGGAAGTAAATCAACCAAAAGCAGCAACTTTGTTGCAACCAATAAAATTTGGCCTCAAAACTACAACGAAGCAGGCAAAACCGGAAGATTTTTTGACTTTTAATTACATAAGAAATGGAACTTTTGCAAAAAATAGTTCCATTTTACCGATCAATCAAACGGCAAAACCTTTTAGCTCTGCACGACCGCGGATAGAGCAAGAGTTTACGCAACAGCTTGATATTCCCACAAAGGGTACCCCAATAGGTCATCATCAGCAACATTCACAATTGCATTCGAAACAAAATCAGCATCAGCTTGAGAAACGAAAGCAACGTTCACGTACATCATCTGACTATAAAATAACAAATCCCATGCAATTAAATATGCAGCCTAAAGAAATCCATAGACAAGCAGTTATTCCGATTACAAAAAAAGCAATACGTGCGACTTCTTCGGCATATCAGCAACAAAAATCACAAACAACACAATTCCCACCATCGTCATCATCATTTTCATCGTTATTTTCAGCTGCAGCAGCAGCAGCAGCAGCAGCCCCAACAACAACACAACGTAATGTGAATAGCGGTAACAATAAGTCTATCGCTGTTGGCAATAAAAGCCCTAAAAATTATAATAACAATAAAGACAACAAAAGCTTGCAATTGTCTAACGCTATTCAACTGGAGAATTTTCCTCTTTCGAATGGAACAGCAACGAAATCGTCGATGGTTAGGCATAATAGTCGATCAATTGTCAGAAAGTCTTCGGCACGTGGTAAACCTGCCCAACCAACTGGTAAGCAGTCTTTTTTCATATAAATTTCGTTAACCCCCGATCGAAAGATAAGCTTTATAGCTGTAGTAAGAATAGTTGATTAGTTCTTACGATTTTGCTGTCTGAAGGACCGAATCACGAGTGTTAGTTCTTAAATCGATTTAAGCGAACATCTCTTCACATTTATTTGGTTGCTTAGCTATTCCCTTTCATTGCAACGTCCGCGATTACAAGAAGTCAGGCTGACGTATGATGATAATTGTCGGATCAACTTTGAAACAAATGCATTTTTAATTGCTTTAGTATGAACCGCAAATATGTTATGGGGCTAAAATTCAGTATAAAAACAGTTTTGATCGGCCAAATGGTCAACAGCCGTAATTTAGACGAGAATTCACTACAAGTCATATACAAATTCCTTGCTTGTTACATTTGCAGACATGGACCTACTCATAGCAGATGCTTTACTAATTTATAAAAAAAAAAATAAAATTTTTCATCTTTGTTCAAAAATATACTTTAAACATTTTACTAAAAAATATTAAAAACAAGAATTAAAACATGTGAACGCACTGCGATGGTTCATGCCCTCTACCCATTAAACACCTTGCACCACTTCGGTTAATGCAGTTATGCATCTAACGATCTTTCAAAATAAGGCACTATATGGGAAGTGGTTCAATCCGAACCATTTTCAACATCGTGCGACCTTGGACCGAAGCAAGCCAATGTGCTAAATTTCATCGAAATATCTCGAAAATTCCGAATTGTAGATTGAATACAAGACACACAGACAAACAGACAAGCTAAACTTAGAAAGCGATTCTGAATCGATTGGTATAATAAAAGATGAGTCTACCTCAGTGTCCTTCTGAGTGTTCCGTACATAGTACATTCTTGTACCACAAGTGCTGCTCCCAAAAATATGAAAATTCTTGGAGCACAGAAATGACAAAAAATAAATAAGAAAATTGTATTCGGCGAAGGGCCGAATTTCGCATACCCACCGCTATGCTTTCGCATTCTACTCTCCAAGCTCTGTTATTTGATGTCCATATTAAGAAAAATATAATCCCGGTGTTTACCATCTTCGTTTTAGATTTAACCTATTTTTAGGCAGATAAAATATCTTCACTTGAGGAATGTACAAAATAGTTTTAAACATTCCGTCTTGTTTGCCATAAGCATAAGACCTCAAAAAAGTGAAAAAAAAAAAACAAAATTTAATCACTTGTAACTTAAGGATGTTTTCCATTTATGCATATAAGGAGTAGAGTGTTTCGTAAAGTAAATGTGGACAATTTCAGTTTTCTAACTTTGATAATTTCCGAGTGACGAGCAAAAATCCACAAATCTTTGTTAAGAAAAACCTAATTGCATTCAGTTCATGCTCCACTGCGGGCTTCCGCTCTGAACCATTTAATCCATTTTCAATATCAATTTGCGTGCAAAAATTTCGAAATGTTTCTACCAAATCTGAAGTCGATATTTTCATTTTTGCGACCGGGAGACTTCCAACAGACGGACAGACATGGCTAAATCAACTTAGAATTTCATTCTGATCAAGAATATATATGCTTTATAGGGTCTCTGAAGCTTCCTTTTGGGTGTTGCGTGCATTATGAATAAAACAAAACAAAATGAGTACACACCCATCTTACAATGGTGGATATAATTAAACGAAATTTTCAAAATTAAATTATTTTCATACTTTTTTTTAAACCTTTTCATAAAGATATTTTCTCCAGGGGAAGTGTATGCTATTTATATGCCCATGGCCGTACATTAATAGCCGACTATTTCAAAATATATGTGAAATTATTTGTGAGCTAAAAATTAACAAATTAAAGTGTTTTCGCAAGAATTGAAAAAACGTAATTATAAAAGTTTTTTGGATTTTTTTTTTTCGTTTTCATTTATTTCTATTTATTTATAATTTAAGTAATCAAACTTGAAAACATATCGTCGTAAACTTTAATTTAAACGCAAATATTTGCTGGCATTGTTGAAAACATCATGTATTCTTAGTTTTTTAAGTAATTCTCTAGTCCATCACTCTGCCCGTCCAACTTAAGGTTAATCTTGGCTTGGAATTTTCATTTTTCGTTCATGGGCGTTTCATCTTTTGATGATATGCAAAAGCATTCTAAATTTCGCGCTGATGAAAAAAAAACAAAAACATATTTAAGATCAATATAAGCCATAGATTGCCATGAATTGGAAAGAACAGGAGCAACACATCGAGATGTTTTGGTTTTTTTCCTTTTTATACCTCAAAGCATTCGCACCCATTCGCAGTAAAAGAGCATATTAAGTTTGTATGGATGTATGCAACATTCAGAAGCTATATGCCCTTTTTATTATACCGTTAGATTCGGAATCATTAAGGTTGCCTGCCCAACGCCTGCCTTGTTTTCTTGTGTTCATCCCTCGAGACGCAATTTTTGACTTATTTTGATGATATTTAGTATATAGACCTCCTATACAGCGGTTTCTTTACTTTACAAATCATGATATGAATAACTGTAAGGTGATCTACGATATTTAGCAATGGGTCGTAACCTATTTTTTTTATTTGTTTTTATCTCGGGGGAGATCGGTAGCAGAAAATTTCAATATTCCATTTTTCAATGCTTTTTTCCGCTCAATTTTTTGTCTTTTTAAGCGAATAATTTCAGTTTTTAAATTCGATCTGCTATTGACCTTGAAAATCATGTTTACGAACTGTCAGGCTTGCAAGTATATTTCTACTATCCTAAGTGTTCCAATTGGAGACGGACCGAAAGACACATTTCACACAATTAAAAACTAAAAATAGATAGCAAAACGTTTAAATCGAAATTTAAATAATTAAATTTTTTTTTTTTAATTAACAACAACAAAAATTAATATGAAAAGAGAACAACATGATTTCACATATACAAGTAAGAAAATTGGAATCAGTTGCAAACGAATTTTTTATTCCTTGTTTTAGAAACAAAAGAACTAAAAAAAAATTCAGCTACATTCCGCTATAATACCGCGTAAGGATTACACACGGCATGTATGCGAAAATTTTTACCGTCGTATACTATTATCTTTGTAATATTTAAGGAAGGACCCTGTAAACGTATCCTCTGATCCATTTCGGCCATTTCTGTTAACGTTTTTGCCAAATTTGAAGATAAAATTTAAAATTTTGTCACCGGGAGTGTGTGAGAGACTTAGACCACAAAATAATTGGATTAGCTTAGCTTGTAATCAGTGAAGTAAATGAAAATATTTACTCACTTTTCTAAAGTTCCTAACGTAGTTGTGGTTGGTTAAACGATTGCAGTTTAGATGACCTCTTCTCAAAAACCCTTAAAGTCCACAGTGTGGGTATGTTAAGCAAATGAGTGACCGTTTCTTTTGTTGCGCACCACTTGTGGTGTAAGAGTGTATTAGTAGAAGAGTTTGAGACATTCGCGACTTAAACCGCGTGATTCAGAGAATGATTCTGATCGACTAAGAAAATCAAACTAAGCTTGTCTGTGCGTCGGTATGCCTTGCTTCATCAATAGGCCACAATTTTCAAGTTGTCTTCGTGGAATTGGTTTGGATGGGGCCGTTCTCACATGGCGCCTTATATTGAAACGCTGCTATAAGAATAATTGTAGAGTGGCGTAAGGTATTTAATAGGGGGTTGTGACCCACTTATAACGATTTTACTTCTTCATATGAGGGCATTTTATTTTTTCTGGCCCGAGCTCTTAGTCTAAGCTACAATACGTTGCCGTGGTCTTCAAGTCACCTCATTGCAATTGTAGAGTCTAAGGGGAAGAATACTTTCCGGACCGCAATACTGCAAGTTGTTAAGCATAAATTATGCTGCGAAGGCTGACATGCTTGTCGTCGAGTGTGACTGTTTAAAAAGCTGTTCGAATGTACATAAGTCATACCATTTCCATTATCAACCAAAGTTGCATCTTCGAAAGCGCTTTCTGCTAAGTATTATGAATTTTAACTCGCGATGCGATCCATATCTCATCTGCTCCTGCTATAAGCCGCATATAATTGCCACAGCGTACATCGCCGAACCCCATTTAAATTTGTTTTTTTTTTTTTTTGTGGTTTTTTTCTTCACTTATTTGCTGCTAATAACAAGGTTAACGAGATTGTATTGGAAAAAAAATGTTAATTTAAAAGCAATACAAAAAAAAAAAAAATCTGAAAACTACATACAATGAGACTTTTATTTAATAAATTGTAGTTAAACTTGAACTGTTTATTAAATCACTTCTTATGCATTTTATTAAATAATTACATGATTACTCTTTTTTTCTTATGCATGACAATCGAAATTGTGTAAAGTAATCGTTATGATTAGTGGCTTGGAAACCGACCCGTCCGATGCATTTATTCTAATGTACGTTAAGACGTACAGTCAAGTCTTCTACGACGCGATTGATTCGTGCCGTGTTATATGGGAACGAATTAACTCAATTCTGGAAGTGTGTGTTCTGTGGAAACTGCGTAAATCAGATCAGCGGTTACAATTTATGCCCACTGAGTGCTCCGTTTTGCGAATGCTCAGAATTAATGCAAATTAAATGAATTCGTATCGCGTTATCTTCGAAATGATTCGAGAAAGTGAAAAGGAAGCAGCTCTGAAATAATGCAAAAATGCCAACAATAAAAACTCAACGGATCGAATTGGCGCAGCCATAGGATACATTTTCCAAGTCATTTGATTTGTTGGAATGTTCCTGTATGAAACGGGGAACTTGTTATAAGGAGACGTCTTATGGGAAAACAGTCTTAATTTGCGATCGTCGGTCCCTCGTTGTGCGGAAATTTCGGCATTATAGCACACTTGACTGTATTAACTCTAATAAAAGATTCGAGGAATGCTGTGTAATGAATGGTCAATGCAATTATTATCAAATAATTGCTTGGGTGTGGGTATATGAATAGACAATTTACTAAACAATGTTGTCTGACAGGTTGTTTACCTTATACGCACAGTAGAAGAACTCTCTAGCATGCATCGAAATCGCTGTTGCTGATATGAGCATAAGCATGTGGATGGCACTGACCTCGCTGCATATGTCCATGGTAGGAATAATGCGCACTTGTGTATATATATGTTTGACTTGTTGACATTGTCTCCACGCAGTCCATACAAAGAGACATAAAGAACATGAACAAAGGGATCTAAATAAAACACAATATGTTTGGTTGTGAAACGCCAAACTAGATTTCCACATATTTTAGTTTCTTTAGTTATCCTAAATAAGATGAAATCTTCCCCTAATTACTTTGCATTTATTCGCTTGGATTCATCACATATTACTCATTAGACTAAATAGATGAGTGCAAGGACAAGGCATGCAAGGCACTGACTGATTAAATGTAATGTAAACTTTTCAGTAAACTGTTTGCCTTTTTGTGCTTATCGTGCAGTAAAATAACAAGTGCTTTACATCAGGTATGGGGAAAGGTCAGCTCGTGATTTCATCGAGCCCGGACCGCGATGTTTAAAAATTCACATAATCCAATTTGCTCGCACATAGCAAAGCTGCAAGAGTCTTCTATCTGTGTTCACTATCGGTTAACAAAAATGTGAAATATGTTTAGGCGCTTTTTTTGTTCATTGGGCCGTAAAATGACCAAAGGAAAACTGATGCAGCGTGCCACATAGTTGAATTATGTTCTGGCCCTCGGCGTAATATGGAAACTTTTTGGCTCGTTGATGGAAAAAGTTTTTCTCCCTTGGTTTACATAATGCATCGATGAGTCCGCGATGAATTCCGTCCGGTAAACTCTCTCATCAAAACATGCCCTTGAGAGTGCGCATGCGGCAAGACCGACGACTCTTTGTCATCATTTCTTCTTTACTTTTTTTGACTTTTAGCGAATGCAGTTCTACAAACCTAAGAACCTCTGCAAATATATTCTTCTCTACACGTCTACATACATACATATAAGGCTTCTGGCACATTCGTTAGTCTCATTACTGTTTTAAAAACTTGTTTTTGAAATGTTCATTTTCGTCGCGGCCAGCTTCTTGATGAATTTTTGAACTCATTATCTTGATTTCCGTAGATGACCTTAAGGGCACTGATAATTCGATGACTCATGCATTTCATGCTTTGTAAGATCGGATGTATAGTTACATACGCTACAAATTCTTCATAAATCTAAGATTTTCTCTGAACTGCATGCAACAACAAGCAATTAACGCAAACAAATATTCGTGATATATAATGCTATTAAAGTAATTGCTCTCGATGCTGAAGTCAAGGTCAGTTTATAAAATTAGAATAAAAAAATAGAAAATAAATAAATAAAGAAGTAAAGCCATGAAGGACACAATATTCTTTCTCTGTTTTCTTTTTGTTGAAAAGACTGTATAATTTATTAAATTATAAATCATAAATGTGTACTATATTTACGGACAAAAAAGTACATTTTATTTTCGTAACAAAAAGGATTATATAGAAAATATTTAGGTAATTCCTCTAAACCACGTGAATATATAAGAAAATTATTCAAAAATCAAGACAACTTTGATTTTTACGCTAATCTGAGGATAAATGAAACAAGACACTCAAGCTTAGCTTGTGTGGTTTGAGAATTTTGACCGTCGGCGGATGGATGTCTAGATAAAGGCAAGGCGAAACGATTTCTAATCTCCCGCTAGAAGCTAGAATCCTCTGGCTTTATAAAATACATCTGATATATGTTGTTTCTCGTTATTGCAGGCGAAAGGCATGTAAGCATTTCATAGGCGCCATCAGGAAATATGCCACTTAACATTCATAATTCAATCTGTTTAATTATAGCGACATATTTCGACTTCAAATTCGAACGAAAAGAAAATTTCATTTACATATAATAAGTCACCAAAATCCGTCAGCGGAATCTACAAGATCTACAATCTCTGTTGCGTTTATAAAAGTCGGAAAATGGCCTTACACCATACACTACATAAAATATATATTTGTGTTAATTGCTTGTTGTTGTGTGCAGTGCACAGAATATATTTGATTTATGAAGACTTTGTAACGCCTTTATGTAGGTTATAGAATTTAATTATATATCGAGGTAGTTTTGTCCCTCCGTCTGTCGATTTGTTATGTGTTATTGATGATTTGCTTAGCATCGTAAAAATTAATGGAATATATAATGTTTTGATCAATGCGGGAAATGCCCATATCTGCCCAAATCTGTCCATAGTCGAAAACTTAAAATGAAGACTTAAAGTGTATCTAAAGTATTAGTACAAAGACGGTCGTGATCCGCCCAAAAATTTGGCAGGAACATTTTCTGAGACTCTTGTAAAGGGGACCAACTGATACATCTACAGTTAAGAGAATATTTTACAATTTTCGCTTTTGCGGGCCAAACATTCCCCACCAACCGTATATGTTATCTTCTCAATGCGCACTTAATAAGATAAAGTGCATTAGATAGCGAGATAAAATCTTCATCCTCTAATAAGTCGTTTTATTTTATTTACTCTATAGTTGGTTAATAATAAATTATGAAAATTATGTGTTTGCTTACATACGTATATGAACGCATAAGCTTGACTTGGTTTGAATTAGAAATTTATAACGACGCCGTAGAGTTTAAGGCATTAAGTAACTTTTAGTGCTAATTGCATACAATAATAAAAAGTTTTACGATGATGTTAATACAGAAACACCTGTAACATTAATAGTTAATAGCGACGCAGTTTTAAAGGCCTGAGATGATAAGATGGAACTTAATTTGACAAATTTTTCATCCGCATAAAACATTTGATGTTCATTTGTTGTTTGCTTTAAGTATTTATAGTAAATGGTCTAAATGGTATTGAAATTATTCGAACTTAAGATAGATTGTTGTTGGAATTATTCGATCTTTTGGCTTCCCACTCGCATTTCTGTTACTCAAAAACTTCAATTTTCTAGTCGAGAAATTATGATTATGGAGTCTGTCGATTCTCAGGCGCTCTTTGAACTTGATTTCTTGAAAAACTGAAAGAAAAGCACAAATAAATCGCTAGGGAGAAGACAAGGGCTTTTTAAAAGCCCTACCGTGAATCAAGTGACAAGTCACTTACAATCTGTACGTAATGTAACTATCTGTGTGTTCTGTAATATCCAACTTGATATCCTTTAGGCTAAAGGATAACATTCCTATGCCTATATCTAATCGTCGATAATGGAAGAGGAGGAGTTTGAAGCACTAATTGACGACAGCAAGCCTTTCTGGCAGTAAATTTAAGTGCCATCAAAGTCAAAGTTTCTACACGCTGGGTATTTTCGCCTCACGTTCTCAGAGCTGATAACGTTGTTATTATCATGAACCTATCACGATTATGGTTCGCTTTTAGTAGATTTTTGTAGAAATAAAAATCTTCGAGCAAATACTTTTGATTAATAGAAATTTTAAGAAATAGCTCCGAAATGCCGGGATTTCGCTTTACACTAAAAGTTCAGCCCTGTTTGTCCTTACGTCCATTTTTTTTATTTCTGGCCGTTCGTCTCAATTGCTAAGAATTGCTTCAAAACATCCAGGAAGAACTTTTCTACTTCGGGGTTACATTAACATTTTCGGGCATACGCAAGTCAGTGTTTATGTAGAGACTTCAAGGACTGTAATAAACTTATTCCTCACCTCTTTTTTTACTTTCATTTTAGCCTTTGGAGCACAACTCTCTCTGCCTTTATCTTTCAATATATTTTCACCGGAATTTTGGCAATTTTTCATTCAACCGTCTACACAATCATTACAAACCGTGACAACAACAAGGAAGCCACCTAAAAAGTATAGACCAACCACTACGTCATTAAATTCATCCGCCCTGACTCGAGTTTCAACAAAAGAAGAGAAACTGAATTATCAAAAGCCCAAGACGACTAACAGCAGTGCCAACAAATCAATAATACATTCAGTTAAAAGTAACAATACGACCGTTGAGGGCGCTACTAAACGTAACGAGGAACCTTTTCGTATTGCTATACCGACTTTAAATAGATTAAGTTCTAAACGTGATATCGAAGTAAATCCGGACAAGGATAAGCGAGATACCGAAGTAAAATTGCGTGAAAAATTCAATTGTCCGCGCGAGAATGAAGTACGCTTTCAATTGTTTCCAAAAATCTGTAAAATTGACGATGACTGTAAAGTCTGGAATAGAGATGAGTTGTGCTGCGAGATATTTGGAGCTAAAAGTTGTGTATCGGGTATACCGAAACCGTTACAAGAAGCTCCGCATGCACGTAAGTTAGCTTCCAGGGGCATGATATTGAAATTTTTATAATGAATGTTATAGCAATTTTGGGTCTTATTCCACGCAAGTGTCCAAGTCGACCTTTAGCAGAGCTATGGTGGGAACTGGAGGAATGTGAAACCGATACAGATTGTTGGCCACGTATTTGTTGCCCAGATGGTAGAAAACGTTATTGTCGCACTTCTCAGCCTGAATTGGATACAGTACCGGAATCGGTACAACGATCTTTTAATTATTGTAAGTATATGATTATTATAGAGTGAGAGATAATCTCTACTAAATTATTGATTTATTTTCAGTAACTGACTATCTAGAATGCACGCCTCCGCCCCCACCGATTTTCGACCTACACCCGAAAATTTGTAGTTCAACTTTAGATTGTTTCCCGAACGTTTGTTGTCAAGAGGCAGGTCTACGTCACTGCAGGCCACCAAAAAAATCTGTGTTCACCATGCTCGCTAATGTCTTCAATGTGGACTTTGTTAAACGTTTGACTCAAAATATTGTTATTAAGTGATACGAGAAAATGCTCTTAGGTTTTTAGCAGCGATATCTTTTATATATTTATACAATATACTCTTTGTAAGTTTAGTTGATTGTTACAATTTTTTTTTTTTTGTTAATCTTATTCTCGTCATATAAATGCTTTTATTTTCATTTATATGTGTATATAGTGCATCTCTGATAAAAACAAAAAAAGAAAAAGTGTTTATGTAGCTTTGCTACATTCATTATGATTCTTCCGCCCATTACCATCGGAAAGTATCATGTACGCAATATATGAGTATCTATATAAGTGTGTGTGTGTGTTATTCTAGCTAGCTCTTTAAGTGTAACTCGTTCCAAACTAGTAAGAGTTTTCACGTTGAACAAAGTTAAGCATATAGGAATAGGATGAGCTGTGTATAAGTTTAGCCCTAGAGTTTCAAGTGGTTCGTTGTGGTGTATTTAAAAAGAACAGCTGGGGTTGACCATTTGAAGCCAATGCCAAGACGACAGATCAAATCGAAGCATAAGCCAAAAATATCGTTATGTCCTTTCTGCCATAACAGATACTAATTGATTTTGCTTTTTTGCGTCAGCTTTTCTTAACTCTGCTGTACCTCCGCTTTCCTTACTTTAAGTCTTTATAAAAACTTTGACTTTGCAAAGAAATTCGATTCAAATTCAAGGAAACATTGCTCTTGTTTTAAAAAGGCATTTTTTGACAATAAATCGAGTTTCTTTTGGCATCACTGGCTAATTTTCTGGAAAAGCATTGTAAGCACAGGCCAATCGATCAAACCAATGATTGACCAGTCTTTCAGTTTTTTCTACAACTCTGAACTATTATCGCTTATGACGTGAAAATAGCAAATTAAATGTGAAAATAAACAAACGCGAGCATTTACTTATAACTATTTTGTAATTGTACATAGGCAAATACAGTTGTTAGTTCCATTTCACACATTCCTTCAATCGCTCACTTTAGTTATATTTACTGTTCTGTTGCAGTTTGTTATTTTCACGTAAATTCGAACAAAACTTTGCAAAAAGGCGCAAATTTGTCTTATTTATTGTGGAAACTTTTGGTTAATTGTTTTTTCCTCGAAATAAACGGTCTAATATAAGTATTCCTAATAAAAAAGGAAAGCATAGCGAGCTATATTTTTTAATTTGATTTATTAAACTTTGAAGAGATGTCGCTGGATGATGGTGAAATTGGCTTAAATGACATCATACGGATAATGATTTCGACTGATAATCATTTGGGCTACGGCGAGAAAGATCCCATTAGAGGTAAATATTTAAATCAACTAAGTCTCTTTAAAAAGTAGTCTAAACGTAAAGCTATTTATTTGCAGGTGAAGACAGCTTCATAGCTTTTGAAGAAATGTTGGAGCTGGCAGTGAAAGAAGATGTTGATTTCATATTGTTAGGCGGCGATTTGTTTCATGATGCGGTGCCCAGTCAAAATGCTTTATTTAAGTACGTTGGCACCATTAATAGTAGGCATTCAAAAAAATGCAAGTTTTTCTTTCTTTTTTGCACACTTGAAGATGTATGAATCTTTTGAGAATGTATACTTTCGGTGATAAGCCTATTGCCGTGGAAGTGATTGATGGTAATCAACAGTTTCATGGTGCTATTAATGAGTCTGTAAACTATGAAGACCCAAATCTAAATGTAGCAATTCCCGTGTATTCTATACATGGCAATCACGATGATCCGAGCTCTTTCGGTGGCCTGAGTTCATTGGATTTATTATCTACTGCTGGATTAATAAATTATTTCGGTCGATGGACTGATTTGACCAAAGTTGAAATATCACCAATTTTATTGAAAAAAGGAGCGACGCGATTAGCTTTATATGGTTTGAGTCATATCCATGATGCCCGCTTGTCTAGGTTGTTTGAAAGTCGTAAAGTAAATATTCATGCACCTAGTGATCACGATGGTGAATGGTTTCATTTGATGGTTATACATCAAAATCGGGCTGACAGAGGGCCTAAAAATTATTTGCCGGAGATCGCTTTACCCGAATTTCTCAATCTGATTATATGGGGTCACGAACATGATTGCCACATAGAACCACAATTCAACGCTCAGCGAAATTTTTACGTTAGCCAACCGGGATCAAGTGTTTGCACGTCTCTCTCAGAAGGCGAGGCTTTACAGAAACATGTAGGCATATTAGAGATATACAAAGATAAATTTCAAATGAAACCTATACCGTTAAAAACTGTTCGTCCCTTTGTATTTGAGTCCGTAAATGTTGCGAATCTAGCTGATGAATTGCATTTGGATGAAGGAGACGTCTCTAACAAAGTAAGAGACATGGCGGAGAAACGTGCGACAGCTATGATTGAAAAAGCTAAAGAAATGGTTACCGATCATGTTAAGCAACCGAAATTGCCCAATATTCGTTTGCGCATAGTTTATTCGGATGAGGAGCAAATGTTTAATCACATACGTCTTGGACAAATATTCAATGACAGAGTAACCCTTAATGTTATCTATTTAGAAAACTTTTTGTTCACACAATGCTCTCAATCTTCAATTAGGTGGCTAACCCAGCAGATATGATTCACTTCAAAAAAATGATTAAAAAAGCGAAAGCAGAAAAGACTGAATCAAGTCCCGAAAAGATGAAAGTTCAATTCAAGAGAAAGGTGAGATATGACAAACAATACCTGCGTATATGAAAATGACTATTAACGACAGTTTGTAGGAATCTGAAAATGTAACCAAGGTGGAAGACTTGGTTGAACTTTATTACAATAATTTAGATGAAAGCAAATCTTTAAAAGTTTTATCAAGCAAAGCACTTGCGGAAGTATGCCATCAGATGGTGGAACGCAACGACAATAATGCTGCCGAAAATTTAATTAAGTATTAAAGGATTTTACCTTCCATAGAATAACATTTTCTATGTAATAACATTTACAGGTCTTATCAAAAAAAAGCTTTAGATTATTTAATGGACAATATGGTTGCGGAAGAAAACGTCAACGTAGAATTGCTGAAATTTAAGCAGGAAATTACTTCTGATGATATATTTAATCTGTTGGGTTCATCAACTCATAAAGTACGTCAACCACTCAAACAAAACACAACAAATCTCGAAAACAGTCGGGCTAGTAATTCAGACAACGAGAATAGTGACGATGGTTGTCTGCCTTTGAAAAATGTTAGAGCAACTGGAGGTAAGAAAAAAGAAACTCCCACTGCTGTCAACAAAAGAGGCGGCACAAGTGGTCGCGCTCGTGGTTCTGTCGATAATTCAAGAACTCGGTCTACTCGATTAATGCCTCAGCTAGAAATTTCTACGAAATCAGTAGTAAGTTTGGGGTATTTTTTTCAAATCTGAAGATTCTTAGTTCGGCACTTTTCTATTTTCAGTCTTCTTCACGCCAAAATCCTTTAGAAAGTCTTATCAGAAAAGATTCGAAACGACAGGCAAAATCAAAGATTATCGAACTTTCTGATGATTCGGATTAATTATTAAAAATAAGTTCACCTAAGCGCAACGAGATATTCTTTCACGTCAACTACCTCTCGCAATAAGTGCTTTAAAAAAACCGGAATATTCATTCAATATTAACTAGCAAAAGGTATTTAAAATGTTTTTTCCTTAAATGTTTGTTGCTCATACGCTGCGCTACGCTATAAATGGGCGTCTTCTATTTTTTTAATATCTCCGCATTCCAAGTTTGTTTTAGAAGATGGGTTCTTACATTTCTTTCGAATCATCTTATTTTCTATATCTGGCGTTAAATGGATTTTAAAAACATTTGACATATTTCAATAAATAAAACACTTTTTGTTTTTGATTAATGATGCGTACGGTCAAGCAATGGATTTTTAAATAGATTTTCAGAAAATTTAAGAGGAGAATGCGATTGAACAAATAAAAACACGCTACCGATGCTGCAAATGGGTAAATAGAAAACTGACGTCCCTTTTTGTTAAATTTGAAAAACTAACGTAGTCTTTTATTTGATAATTGGGAAAGTGGTTTGGAGTTTTATTTTTTAAGTATAGGACAATACCGGCAGGGTATAACATAACAATTATAGTACGCTCTTTGACGCAAAATATACAGATTTGTTACAAAGATATAGATCTTGGTTGCATGGTATCATGGAATCTGGATTAAATTGAAATAATTACAAAGTGATTGACATTCACGGATATTGATATCAGCAAGTCAGAGTTGCCGTAACGTCATTAAGATAGTTTTAAAAGCATTGTACATCTGTTAAAAACAGCTGTTATACAATTAAACTGCTGATAGTAAGAAAACAGTCACAAGCAGGTAAAGTTGCGTTTGTTTAAAATTAAAATTTATTAAAAACAAAGACAGTGTCTTTATAACGTCTCTTAATATTTGTCTTTGGACTTTCTACCTGGTTTATATCAATTTATGAACGTAATTTTGATGTTTTTCAATAAGGAAAGGGCAACTTAGAATTGCCCGCTCTTTTCATAAAGAGTGCCCCGAACTTTTCATAAAAACGGAAGAAAGAAGAAGATTTCATTAAATACACTGAGAAAAATTGAAAAGAAATAAAATGATCTTAACAAAAAAGTTAATTAAAAATCCTGAAGTGATTAAAGTGTGTTATTAAATCAGAGAGTAATAATATAAAAAAAAGAAAGATAAAAGAGCAAAGCAAATTAAGACATTTAAATATAAGAAAACGTGTTTACTTCAAAATTTCAGGCAAAGAACTAAATAAACAGAGATCGCTTGACCGCTCACATTTTGAAATTAAATTTGAATATACTGAAAGAACGGAGAATAAATACATAAACATATAGAAATTTTCAGTCACAGCATGCGGTTTATTTCAAATATGAAGAGGATTTTTTCAAATTCGACAATTATATTAAATTTATATACTATATTTTACTTTTTATACTATATTACTTTGCAATTTGATTAACGCTATATTATTATGTAATTATCTATACATATATAATGTTTTGGGTTAGGTGTTCATAATATACTATGCTTATATTTTTATTTAATTCTATATTATTATTATTATTATTATTATTATGTAAATTTAGCCAGAGAATAAATTCTAAGGCTAAAGTCTTAAAGCACTAGCATCTAGGGCTTTCGGCTTTTATTTTTTTTATTAATATTATTATTATTATTATTATTATTAAAAACTCTACCGCACTTGAGATTTGAACCCACGACCATTGAATTGCTAGTCAAGACTCTTGCCTACTCGGCCACTCAGGCGGATTTAATTCTATATTGCTTTTTACACTTTCAGTAAATGAATATCCGGATGACATGGATGTCGAATTAGATCGATTCCTAAGTGGTTGCAGACGAATGGCTACTCTTAGGCCATTTCAAGCCAGTAATATAGATGTGTATTTGCAACGATTGATAATATTTTCATCGCGGACTTTGTTGAACGATTGACTCAAACTTTTATATGAATTTTAAGGAACGTAATACGAGAAAGCAGGTGAGTACTCTTAGATTGTATCTGCAACATGCAATCAATTATATTTTATTCTTGTCGTGTTAGGAGATTGCTGTAGTTCTTTTTTTTCTATTTTAATGATATTCTCACAAACACACACATTGTTCTTTACATCTTTTCTAATGCATACATACATACATACATACATACATACATACATACATACATACATACATACATACATACATACATAAATACATACATACATACATACATACCTATCTACATACATACATACATACATACATACATACATACATACATACATACATACATACATACATACATACATACATACATACATACATACCTATCTACCTACCTACATACATATATGCAAGCATACTCACAAATATAACACCCAACATATAAGTATATAGGTTTTGTCTTTTCAAAGCGTATATATATGTATGTATGTGTACGTATGTACGGAATTCTGATAAACGAAGACTATACATATTTATTTCATTTTGTTACATATATCGCAACCATTCATTACAATCAAAAACACTTACAATTGATTGCCTTAACTAACGTTTACTTTCTTGTTGAGATTTCTATTTGGCGTCTAGTCCGCCTTGCTTAATGCCATGCGACGTTTGCCAAGTCGTAGCAATTCTTACGTCTACTCTTAGCTCATCTTCGAAGGTTGATTTTAACTTAAGATGAAATTTGTCCTTTCGCAAGGAATTTTTCGAAAATTTTTACATTTTTTTGTATTTGCATTTTTTTCTTAGGTGTTTAATATAAACTACGATTGCTGGATTGAAACCTAACTGAAAAAAGGGTATCTAAGTTTCGTCTGTTATATTGCTTTAAATTTGTCTTTTAGAAACTGCGCCATATGAAATGTACGTGTCTACGCCGAAAATATTCCAAGTTATTTTGCTTATCATTTCAGTTATTTGTGTTTATCGATATACTTTAGTGAGCGAAACTTTATTGCTTTACTTTAATGGGTTTTTAGGACATAAACAATAATAATTATTCTTTTTCGTTATTATTATTATTTTTGTTTTTTTTTGTTCATTAAATAAGTCCTCTGTTTGAAAATGTAAATTGAGAAAACATACACACACACAAACACACACGCACTAAATTACTTAACATTTCTTTGGAACTTGAAGCAAGTACATGTCTCATTTACGTCACATTTTATTCGCCTCCATATATATTCGTCTATCTCTTCAGATATAGTTCGCGATGTCTCTTCTATACCATGTATTTGTTGTTGTAATTTTCAAAGATAGCCACTTTTGAATATTAAAGCTTAAGCTGTTCTTTAAAGTTGATTTCAGCACCGGAAGAGATTAGTTTATATTTCCTTTTTTGTTTAAATTATAGTCATCGACGAAAGATGTTGTTATATTCTTTTTGTCGAAACGTTTGCAACAAACAAAAAGAAACCTCAGAAACATCCGCTTTTGATTAGCAATTATTCGATCTGAATCGATTTAAGCATATACATTTGTCTGTCTGTCCGTTTGTATACCTATCTGATTGTCTGTTCACATAACTGGTTGTCTGTCCCTTTCCTCGTTTCTAGTTCACCTGTTTGTCTGCTTGCCTGCCTGTTTCAAATTTCACAAAAACATTGGGAGATATTGCAGGCAGGCGGGTACCGAAAATCGATGGACTCGATATGCAATACAAAGTAACGGTACCTCTGTTTTTAAAAGCAAAAAAAACGGACTTTTTGCTGGTTACTCGTATCCTAAAATAGATATAGCAATAGAAGTCTCTAATTCTGCTTTGTGGTTGAAAAAAATCAGCAAAATTTTACTTCCTCTTTTTTTTAAAGAGTGTGGTTATAAAAGTTTCGGCCATGGACAAATATAATTTCCTCTTTTTCTTTACTTTTGTTATATTTCTTGTTAATAATTTAGATACAAAAGTTACGTCATTGCGTTAAAAAGTTAGCTCCTCCTACGATATCTTCCGTTAGACTTATAGGTTTGATTTATGCATTGTTTGAAGAGTAATGTGTGGTTAATGAAATGAAAAGATTGTCAGGTAAATAAATTTTAAGAAAAAATTTTCATTTTACGGAATGATTTTATGCTAACTTTGTGACATGAAACAGACTGACGGACGGACGGATAAATTTCGGTATAAGAAAAGGTGGGTCTATTTCAACTTCAACTAGACTGAATACATACCTACAAGATGACGTGGACAATCTATTTCCTGTCCTTCTGGTTCTCATATATATCCGCAGACATTTAATGTATCCTTGTGCCATAAGTGGTGTAGGGAAAAAATAATGGATTTTGAACGTAGGTTCTCTTTCAGTTCGAATCAGATGTTATTCATTTGTAAGGCGTTCCTATTGCCGACGAAAAGTTGAAACGATTTCTCACTTATTGCAAATTATTTACGCAGCAGTAAAAGTCATTGATCTGAAAATGTCTCTCAAACTTAGTAAACATTTTTTAGATTCTGAATAAGCACTTAGCGCAAATATGTTTATTATCAAATAATTCAATTTCAATTTTGATGACATCCAGTAATTTTCCTTAAGTGGCAGTTCGGCCAAAGATAAAATAGTTCTCTTTCTTGCTTAGTGTATGCTTATGTCACTTGCCTTTACATCAAAGATTACTAAGAATGCCTGATCTTATCGCCAGAGGTCACAGGTGAACTTATACTGAACTTATACTTTTCAAATGATCTAGAGTGACTAACAAGAAGAAGACAATTTTAAAAGATTCTTACAAAGATCGAAATAAAACTGTTTGCGTTTGGAAAAAAACAAATGAGTCGTTGTTTTGCTTTTCAATTTCTTGCATTTTTATTTCAATGACACCCGTTTAAAGAAATAGCTTGGAAAAAAGTTGAACACTTCCGTTCTTCTTTAAGCACTTGAGATCATCAATGTCGTTTTCTTTTAAGAGTTGATTACACTTACGAAGTATTAAGCGTTTAACTTGCTCTGCTCTAGCTTCTTATCATTCTTTAAAGTATATCCCCCTATCTCTCTATTATGAGCAGATATCTCGTCACATTAGTCTCGTCACACTTCAGCCTAATGTGGGCATTAAATTATACTTTCATTAGGATTTAACTGAGCTCTCATTAAAAAGCAGACACAATTTTCATTTAATTTGTTTTTATTTAAAGCAACCTACACGCACACACACACACACACACATACGTATATGTGTTTAGTTGTGTTGCTTGAAATGTATATTCGCTTAAATTAGTTAATACATTTTTAAATGATATGTGATTCAAAAAATAAACTTTGAAATTTTGCATTCTTTTGTTCGCAAAAAATAAAAAAAAAAAAGGAAAGAAAAAGCAAAAAGGAAAATGTAAAAATAAATTATTTTTAATTGTTTTCAATTAGCTCGCCGCATCCATTTGCTTTGAACACATGATTGGTTTGCCGAGACATTCTATTGTTTATTTATTGGCAGATCCACATTTGCAACCGGTACCGCAACCGCATTTGCCAGTTTGTTGGGTGGCGCATTTACAACCTAAAAAAACCCAAAAACCAAAAAAAAAAAAAGATTAATTTTTTTCAAAAGACTTTTTTTTTTATCAAAAGGATATAATAAATCGAAGTATATCCTTTAGGACTTACCAGGTCCACAGGGGCAATCCATTTTGTTTTGTTTTAGTTTTCTTTTTTTTTTTGTTTTAGTAAACACACAATTAGAGTTTATCAGCTAGCTTAGCTTACTGTGCCGTCCGTCTTATCGTTCGGATGATTTTTAAAGAAAGTTCTGCTAAATTGTCAACTTCACAAACAACTGATGCCTATGACTTTCAGTTAGCGCGGTTTTATAGATATCAATAGTGTGTGTAAAAAAAGTTTCTTCGGCCCGTTCTCAATACACAGCTTAAGTGGTGTCGTGTGCGATTCGCACAGACGCACACGGCTTTATTATATTTCAATTGAATGTTTACGAAATTCTTTCGCTATATGTATTAGCTTTGAGAGATAGATAGAGACAGCACACACAGCGGTGTGCTGTGTGCAAAGTGGTAAACAGGGTCAAAATAGAGTGGTGTGCACACGCACACCACTTTTACGTTATTACAACTAAAAAATCTGTTTATTTTGTTTTTAAAGATGTTCTTTTTCTTCTTCTTCTTCTTTTGTTTTCTTTAGCTCAAGTTTAATTGCAAGTGGTTTCATTTACCGGATTATCGCTTCTCTTTTTTTTTGCTATTGTCATTTCTAGTATATTTCAATTAGTTGCAGTATATATGTACATATATTAAATTGCTTACTTATTAATCGACGCAATTGAAAAAAACGTTTGTGTAAACACAAAAAGCATCGTGTGCAACGTCATTAAGTTTTTTTTTTTTATTTTCTTATTTACACTCAATAGCACTTTTAATAATAATCTGTGTTGTGCCGATAAGAAATACAGATAAAATTTCAAGCGGTTGAATACACAAACATACATAACTGAAAGTTTTGCACACCGAAATCCTCTTGAAAAAGCAGCAAAACTTTTATTCCATTTACAGGTTCAGCGTTTTTTAAAAAACATTATTGCTTTTAGTTGCCCAACGATTGTGGCGGAGTTAAAAAGGTTCGCAATACTAAAAATTGAAATACACCTACAATCTAAAGATCTTTCATTTAAAAATTTTCTTTTCAATTTATATTATTGAAGAGAATATATATATATATATATGTAAAGAGAGTGACATTTGGGGATTCCGCTCTTTTACAAAAATTTAAATTTGATTTGTAAGCCAACACACATCACCCTACAGTTATTCATGTAACAACTTTTCAAAATAAGGGGTTTTACGGGAAGTGGCTGGGAAAGCGGTTCTATCAATAGCGTTCGTCCTTGAGCCAACACACATTGGTATAGCGAATTGCATTAACATCTCTCAGAAATTTACGGCCTGTGGGTTGAATACAAGAAAACAAGACCAACAGACGGGCAGACGGGCAGACGGTCAGACATTCTTAGATCAATTCAAAAAGTGATTTTGAGTCGGTTCGGTATAGTTAAAGCTGGATCTAAGTTAAGTCCTTCTGGGTTGTTGCATGCATCCTCACAAACTCAATATATCTTCTTACCACAAGTCGTATAGGCGACAAAAATTTTAATTATTTCTTTATTTTACTTCTTTTTTTTCCATAGCTATGCTTCTATATGTACGTACTGCTTTCAGGAAATAAATAATTTACATACCATTCTGTCCGAGCAATCGCTAACATCCTCAAACATTTACAATATAATAGTAAAAGTATCTCTCATTGCTAAATGTGACATTTCTCAGCCTAATTTCCTTTTGTCTGACAAATTTCTATTTTCTTTTACTAAAAAACTGCCACCTACATGTGAATGAGTAAAAATTTTGAAAACAAATATTGTGGACAATAACCAACTTGTTATAATACACAATATGCTAAAAGTATGCTACAATGTTTAATGTAATTAGGAATTTCACAATTATGCTCTCACAACTGTTAAAAACGAATTTATGATATTTGTTTTCTTCTCTAGCAGTTAAAAAAAAAAGAAAGATAACTTGTAAAACTTTTTTTCTTTTTTATCTCTCTTGCGATTATTAGTACTTTTTGCATGTATATAATTTTGAGTTGATTTTTTAATTCTATTTGGTGGTCACGATTAGAATAGTTAATCTAATGTTTGTAAAAACTTTGTGTGAAATGATGTGAATGAGCATTCAATTCGCTCAGAAAGGCCTAAAGTTGTCAAAAAGTTGATAAAGGCGTACAAAAACATTTTACAAACATCTTGAAACTTTTATTAATAATTAATACGATATATGCCAAACAATAATTGATGAAAATTGTCATTCATATTTTTCAGAGTCATACTTAAAAGAGAGCTTGAGGGTTTATATGATTTCCTCGGTCTTTACTCATAGGTAAGTGCATATACATATATACATTACATACATATCCACTTATTACTTAAGAATTAATGCAATCGTAGTTAAAGGAATAGTGGAATTGTTTGCTTTTAACAAACGATAGAGATAATTATAAGGAAAATGGAATATATTTGCTCTCTCTCCTTTTGCTTTAAGCGTTTTACCTGGAAGCAAGAATTTAACATTAATAGTTTTACAGCTTATTTAAATACATAGGGATAAAGAACATGCTGTTAAGGATAAATCAGTTCCGTTACTCTTGATACACATTTACCTTTGGTCTCTCATGCTCTTATAAATAGATGCCTCAGCTAACTAATTGCATTCTCTTCTTTTTTTGTTCTGTTTCTCTTTCGTTACTCTTTTCTCTTCTCATAAGTATACCATCTCTAATCTCAGTTGCGTTTCTATGATTAATTCTGCGCGAGTGTCTCGTTGAAAGTAAAACAATTTTTTAAGCAAATAATGGGAAAAAAATTTTCATTTTTGTAAAATAATGTATTCTTTAATTAATTCAAGTAAAAATTCAAATAATTTGTAGAAAGCATTGCATTTTTTATTAAGAAATTATAATATTCGCATGATGTTTAGTTAGTTAGTAAAACGCAATTTACTATTACAGTTCGTTACATTTCGTGTTATCGATAACGGGATTTAATTGCTAAGATGTTTTTTGTTTTTGCGTTTGTGTGTTAGTGACATAGTGTGTAAAATATGTTTTTAGAAAATAGTGAAATAATAATGAAATATAAAAGTGATATTTATATATGAAATTTTCTACACATATATGTCATATGCTAAATGATATATAAGAGAGAGGGAGAGAGAGAGCAAATTTTATTCACAGTACATGTTCTCTTGTTCATGCTTGCAACAACTCTGGTGAGCTTCTTTTTTTCACTTAACTAAACAATTTTCAAACATAACTAACCACTACTATGATGCATGAAAATTTTCAAAAGTTTACATTTTTCTTAATAAATCGATATTGTTATTGTGTATACGACTACTTTGTATGTAAAAGTACAATATCGCACTTATTTTTCTATCCACATCTGTACATCTGTCAGTAAAGATTAAGATGCACAAATCTTATCTGTCCTTGCATTCTTGATTATTTTCACATTTTTCGCTATTCAGAATGTGGTTGGGAGTCGATTAATTTACCTTGGAATCATAATATTGACTGTTACTATTGGATCGTCAAGAGTCAAATTTATAGGTAATTGATTAAAGGCATTAATAGATTCAATGCGTATTACGTAACATAGGATTTAATCGATTATCTACAAATTTCAGTCTTGACGATCAACATAACAATAATATTTAAGGCATTTATTCATATTTTTTTGCACAAAAACTCAAGATAAGCTTTTGTTTTTAATGTAACAACTAATTGTCACTATTATTAGCGGGTAAATATTTTTAGAATTTTTGTAAGAGAAAAGTTATGCTTTATTCGTTATTAGTTGTCGTTGTTGTGCACTGCTTGTTGGGTTAAATGTGCAATTTTCAGTATACACCGGCTGTCCATAAACCATTGCAATCATTTTTTCACTCATTTTTCCTTTTTTTTTTTCGTGTTATTCATCCCTTGGAATTTCTCCCTTGGAATTTCATAAATATTACAACCGATGCTCTTGTGTTTATTATTCATTATTATTTAAATAATTTTTAGTTAATAACTTTGTGTAAAGCGGTCTTTAGGTATCACGTATGACTCTGTAATCCATTATTCATTATTTGTGATCTCTTATTTATTACCAACAAGTCACGTTCATCATTTCATCCAGTATGCATTTACGCACTTTTTACATGTGTTCACTTTTCACTTTTTTGTTTTTCTAGCTCTGCACGCAAATATGTGTGTTGTATGAATATTTGCTTAAATTGGTTTATAATTTACCGAGCAATACCTTGGCATTGTTGCAGTTATTTATTTTCGTTTTTTGCAGACCTTTACCTCTCCGGGCGAATCAAGAATTTGGTTCAGTCAGTCGGAAGGAAATTTTACTTTTCTGTGTTCTTTTTTTTTGTTTTTTTTTTTTTGAAAGTGTTGATAGCCGAATATAATTTTTTCACGTTTAAAATATTTTTTTTGGTAAAGACAGACAAAAACATTTGATTTTCGATGATAAAATTTCAAAATTCATTACGTAATCATTGCCTTCTTTTTTATCCAGTTTTAACAACCTGCTAACCTCAATTATTGTACAAACATCCTCTTCTCTTTCTCTTCTTATATTTATGTAACAAAATTAAATAACAAACATAACAAACAAAACTTTATCACAAATTATTTATCGTAAAACAAATAAAACTTGTAAATGCATACATATTCATACATACATACATAAATGCATGCATACGTACATTTGTGTAATGTACACAAGTTCAGCTGCTGCTGTTCATTTCTTAAATACATACATAAAGCATACAATTGCTCTGCAAGCAAGCATATGTGAAATAACGTTTACAGTAACACATCGTAATCTATTTTAAGGAAACTACTACTACTACTACTGCTACTACTGTGTGTGCGCATAGTTGCGCAAGTATGCGATGCGTAGCGATAAACACCTGCTGCGTGAACGGTGTGCAAACTCTAGGACCTTCTTGCACATGTAAACAGCTATGTGTGTATTTGTATGTGCATGCTGTTAAGAGGATTGCGCCAACGCTTCAACTGCCACTGGCCGGTGGAAAAATGTCAACTTCTAAGGACGGTACAATAAATTTTCACAATCCATAAACAAACGACAAATGCAAGCATATCGACATAAATGTATTGTTAGCGAACAATGCCCGAATTTATTAAGTGTCAGTTGAGTGAGTGTTTGAAATGAGTAGCGCGAGTAGCGCGAGTAGCGTTTAACGTTTACCGTATTTAGCTTTCTTGCACATGTTGCTTAGTGTTTAGCTTATCTAAGCTGGCATTAATTTCGGGTAAAGCTTAATAGCACACTCATTGTGTTTAGAAATTTCCATTTTCTTCATAGTCTTCCTTTCGTTTTTGTTTCGTTTGTTCTTGTTGCTGTTGTTGAGGATATTTGTGTCACTAACATTACATTTTCTCATACACACACGTATGCAAGGATTGCAAATGTTTTCGACATTTACTGCAACACCTTGTTAAGCGGAAGAGTGATCGCATTTTTGGTTTAACTTCACGGCTTATAAATGCGCTCAGCTGAAGTGCTTTTTATTTTTATTAAAATTTTTTGTTCTTCTTCTGTTTGGTCGAATTGCGCTAATTGATGATGTTTTGTTAATGAAGTCGTAATCAGGCACAAGTGCCTGCAAGATCAACACCCTTATAATCGCTATTACACTTGCATCTGCACAACGTGTTCGTGTTGATAAATAACATGTATGTGACAGCAGAACATTGGTGCGAATGATAAATTCTGATAAATTGATTTTGGGCGAAACAATTATTTAAAGATGTTCGCTCTCCTCTTGCAGTTGCGTTGCGTTTATTAATTTTAATGAATTATTAAAGCGTTTTTAAACTTTAACGCGTTTGGGTTTTACTAAAACGATAAGTCATAAGTGATATATATACACATGCACACACACATATATATATATATATATGCTCACAAGAAATACTTTAAGTAAAAGTGAAGTAATTTGGCCTAATGAAGGCCGAAAACAAGTTTCTTCAACAAAAAACAACATCAGCCACCGTAAATGACCTACGGCTTTTAATTTATTCAGACGAAGGTTACAAGACATTAACACTTTATTTTCGCCATTGGGAAGACTTGGAGACATCGTTCACCTGTCATAGCTGATGATCTGACCGATGCTCTGACCGGATATACTTACTTGGCATCAGAACCGTTATCAGATTATGACTTAGTGTTTGCAACAACAACAACAACGTTTCCGCACTTAGACTATTATTTATTTTGGAGAAATTGCGCTCGAAATCAATTTACGTTCGCCAGGCAAAGTTAACACGAATTTGCGGATTTCTTCTCTTCCTTTCAAAAGAGACTGCGCCGCAAAACGCTGGATGTTTGGCCACCTGCCGAAAGCAAGGGTACAATCTCAAGATGATTTTCTTCGGAAAAGAAGCTTAGACTTTCACATTTTTTCTTTTCCGCTATGTGTACAAATTTGCGATTTTTTAAGGCTTTCTTTTATACGCGCTTTTGCGAATGTTTTCCGTTTTTCATGCTCTGCTTGACTTTATCTTTCTTATCGCATGTTTGTCTTGGCGCCTATTTTCAATTTGCTTGTGTATGTTTTCATCATTTTTGAAAAAAGCATTTACTGAGAAGAATTTATCAAAATATTTTCCATCATTTTCTACAACTTTCTCCCATCTTTGTGGCAATATGACGATACCGTATCGGAAGAACGTTTCAATCATCGACTCATTCGCAATTCTTCAGCCAAGCCATGCTGCATCGATCTGAACAAGTGATAATCGGAAGGTGACTGATGACTGATGAGTACGCTGGGTGCGACGGAGCTTCATATCTGAGCTGCAACAATTTATCCCTGAAAACTCTTGCTATGTGTGGCATTGTTCTGCAAGAGGTCGTCTTTGCGTCTGTTAACCGCTATTGTTGACCTTTTTTGCAACTATACAGCGTTCAATGCGTTCAATTGATGTCGATAGACATCTGCTGTAACAGTTTCGGTGTTCGACAGCTCGTAATACACAGCCCCTTGCAGTGTCGATGTGTGGCTTTTTTTGCTTGGGATTGTCGTAGTAGATCCACTTTTCATCGCCAGCCACAATGCGTCACAGAAAACAAAAGTAATAGACGTCGATATGCAATTTTGAGCGTTTCATGATCAGTGTCTCCTTACGTCATACGAATAGCTCAATAATGTTGAATGGAAAACCGTCACTTTATGCAGAGAAAGATCAAAATCATCGAATTTCACCGTTATGTACATTGACACTTCGCCTTACTTTATCACTGTCAACAGTGGATGCGCTGATGAAAGTACATGCAAGAATCTATTATAGAGGAGTACCGCTTGCATCGTACAGACCGTTTTCGTTTTGGTTTCCCTATTTTGTTTACATTTTAGCTCCTAGACGCAGAACGTTGTCAAAGTAAAACTACTGGAGTACAAGTGATCCGATTTGAATCTTCGCCGCTTCTGTAAGTGTATGGTATGCTACTATAATTTTAGCTTGTAAAGGCTTATTGGAAAGGAAACATAAGAACGTTACAAGATAATTAACTGAAGCACTTACTGAGTCCATAATATGTAAGAATGATGTTAACTTTAACTTATCCCAATTGAAAAATAATAACTGCACTAATAAACTTTGCGTTTATTTCTTCCCAAGTTTTCGGAATACATAGCTAAAAAATATATTGGTACTTGTATGGCATAATGTTCGGTTGTGTGCAAGCTTTCGTTCAGTGTACATCAAAGGGTAAAGAGATGGATGTCGACATGCAGTATTTAAGTCAGCTGGATGTAAATATTCGGCTTTGCAAAGTATGTGGAAGATTGTCTTGGGCCAACACATGCTTAGGATTATCCCGATAGGAAGAAGATTTTCCATAGATGGTATAGACACAAGTGTCAGTTGTTCCGTCTGCTACCTATTCCTCAGCAGCTAGAGTTTCTCAACTCTAATCGTTTGGCTCGATTTCCCGCTGAGAGACTGCTTGCCTGTTTTGCTCCTTTCACAAACAATATTTTATCGACATTGTTTCCCAATATCATTGACATTGCATCCCAATTGAAAATATTTCCACTTCTATAATACCTAGTAGTTTTCTACGTGTCCTCTTGCTCCCATAGTCTCAATTAATGTTCTATGAATTGCATAGCACTGAACTAGCAGTTTATTAAATAAAAGTCTTTGCATTTTTGCCGAATCGACCATCAAACTTGTTGTAAAAAGGTAATCCTTCTTGTGTACCGTTCCGTAAGTCTTAGGGCGCACCAAGAAAGGAAAAATATTTTCCCAGTAAAATTTTCATTTGGGGGAGTGGCATATCCTTGTGTATATACTCTGTGATGTTCGCCTTTTAGATGTAAGTAAGGAGAGACGGACCAAATATAAGAATTACTTGTTTTATAAAATTCTCTATTACAATGTGGGAGTCTTTGTGTTAATTTATGGGATAAATAGGGATAATAAAATCGACCATCGTAAATACATTCTAGCACTAAGCACTAAGAAAGGTGCGAGTACTACAAGCCAAGAGTATCGGGTTTTCTTTTTGATTGGAATTGATCCTTCCTTTATAATATTATATCCTTTCAAAAAGTCCATAGCTTTAGAAGCTCCGGAATGGAAAGGTTTCTGCGTTCACAAAGTATATGTATGTATGTATGTATGTATGTCTGTAAATATATGGCTTTGTGGGCATGAATGAGTGTGTAAGGAGTAGTTAGGCTGGTAACCACACGCTACTTTTTGAATGACTTGAGACAAACGCACATTTTGTTATACCGATGGGTTCAGAATCATTTTGTGAATTGTCTATCCGTGGGTGCCTCTATTCATCATGTTTAATCTATACGATGCAATTTTGGGGAACACTGATCTGGTTTGTGACAATGACGAATGCTATTAAAACTGATTCGGATCGAATCACTTTTTCGACTTTTTCCCCTATAACGCCTCATTTCGAAAAATCGTTATACGTAGGGGGACATAAGTTATTTTAATGGAAGGCCTTGTCATACCATAGTGTTGTTCTTTATTTTTTCCTTTTTTTTTTTAAATTTCCATGAGCTCTACATGAAAAATTGTTTTATAGTAAGTAAAGGGAAAGCAATGGCCACTAAATTCTTACACACCGGTTACCATGACGTCTTAAATAAGCAGACGCGAGTTATAGTTTAAAGAAGATATTTTTTGTCCCAATGGTGCTGCTGCTACTACTTTTTATGCCGCACAATATTTTTTTCCAAGTCTCTAAGAGAACAATTCTTACTTCCCAAGGTTTATAAAAATAGTGAAGAAGAAGAAGTGCATTTAACAAGACTTCGATCAAAGTCGATTATAAATACTAATCTTTCACTGTTTTAAAATCCGTATATATATTTTCCAATTACGATGACAGATATCAAACTAATTACCGCGGACTTGTCACAGACGGCACACTTAATTATACCGAATTGCGTAAACCAATGAGATAACAAGCATTTTACTGCGTTTTGTAAATTTGCAGCAATAAACGCTTAACCCATTATAAGGGGTAATAAACTGTACACGTATATACAACTTGGTCTTATACAGCGAAGGAAAGCGTCATGTCATCAAGTAAAGGAACCAGAATTAGGATTACATTTAGCCAAACATCTCGTTGGCTCATTATTTATCACTGTAGCAAGATCGCAACAGAAGACAGTAAAGCACACTTATTAGATGTAGCGTAAGTTTGTGTGAATTTCTCGTTTCTTTTTTCTTTTCTTTTCATTCTCTTATGTAGCGAACTAACAAAAAAAAAAAAAGGAAAAGAACGGAAAAACATAGTTTGCTCGGAGAAGGCATAGAGTGAACACGGACATGAGTGTGTATGTCGCATGTAGGTAGATCTCATTTGTCGCTGTCGTTGAAGCCGACTTGCAGAGTTGTAGTTAAGTTGCTGTAGTTTTTTTTTTTGCAATTTTTTCGTCTCAACATCCATCCCATAAAGTTACTGAAAATTAATTGTAACTAAAACTTTAGTGTTTTAATGCCGCTTGTATCAATAGCTTATTAGTAGAGAGCAATACTTGACAAGGCATGGCTTTTGTTTTTTTTTTTGTTTTTTTTTTATATATATTTTTTATTACTGTTAAGCCTTTTCTTCTTATTAATTCTCATTATGTACACGCGAAGAGTAAGAAAAGAACGAAGAATCGATTCAAGAATATGGCGAAAAAAGAGGGACCGTCTTAGTAAGCAACTCAACCGGGTAGAAAGACAAAGATGACAATCGCGTTACTATCGATAATTAGCGATTGATTGATAATTAACAAGATACAATTTTGTAAGCGTCGATGTAGTCGCTGAGATAACTTTAAACCTGAGGCTGATACTGATTGAATTTCATTGTAATGCTATACTCTACTGACAGAGTACATGTACCATGTGTATGCAGCTGTGAATGCCATCTATATATATATATACATATAGGAGTTGTGTATGACTGTGTATGTGTATATGCAACCAATACATTGTAAGTTTATTACTTATCTTATATGCATATAAACGACGACCACCTCATTAATGTGATATCCTTGAAGAGTCGATTTTATGCGTAATTGTGGGATTTTTTGTTTCGTTTTTTTTGCCTTGTTGCCTTTGTTGTTGTTGTTGTTGTATTCGTAGTTGATATAGTGACTTTGAGAATTTATCATGATCTGCAATAAATCATTTTTGTTTTCTTTCCTTTTTTTTTATTTGCTACAAGTAACGCTTTACTGTCAACGATTTTACGCTTTAGACCATCATTATGCACGCTTTTGAAAATTTCCTTTAATATAATCCTGAGTGTGGACGGATTAAACCTTCGAAACCTTGAAGAAGAAGAAGAAAAAGAAAAAAAGAAAAATGTACCTTTACATATACACTTGCACGCACAGCGAACATACGCGTTCATAAAAAAAAAAAATTAAAAAAAAAAAATAAAAATAAAAATAAATAATGATAAATAAATATAATGCAAACCCGACTTGATTGAAATGTTTCGTCGCATTGCCAAACGTCTCGGCTCGTCTTTATTATTATTGTTATTATTAATAATGTTATTATCAAGCATACGGGATCACAAAGCAACAGCTTCCAATTAATCCATGGCTAAGAGTTGCGATGGATCCTCTACCTCTACATTTATATGCCATGGCGTACTTTACGTATCGTATATTCACACATGTAAACGCATGCAACACACATTCGCATTCACCCGTACACCCGTATGAATGAAGTCGTCATATATGCCAATGTCTTTTAATAAAACAGTTTATTTAATGTTTATCGCACACAAAACACAGCGTACACGAATCTGTTCGAAAGCCATTGGATCTAAAGTCTGTTTGCGGAACCTGTACAATATATGCACAGACTATATGCTATTCTCGTTGCCATAAAGACAGATCTGCCTTTTGAGTATTCAGATGCTCGCTTTTTTATCGCCGCTGATAATTAGTAACTTGAAAAATCATTAAAGTAACTTTTGGTAATTAACACTGAATCGTTTGCAAATGCTTTTTAGATGAGTGTATGTGTACGTAGTCACATACTTGTACTTGTCATTAAATTTATACAGATTCGTTAGTCATTTGTCAGATATCATTATGTAAGGAACACTTGTTTTTAATTCGAGAATCATCGTATGCGAACAACACGGAAGTTGTGCGCGCAACAAGCATTCATCAAATTGTGTCCCTGTGTACATTTTGCTTTTAATCCTTTCATAGGTGCTACCGAAGGGTTGTGGTAAACTGATTTAGTCATCCTGTTTAGTATCCTTGATAAATATGGTTCAGTGAATGCTTGGGGTACATCTACTCTTACCATTTCCTTGCGACTGCTTGTCCGTTCGCTTGTTAAAGAAAGAATTATGGCTTAAGGATTACCAAAACGCGATCAATAAATTCTGCGATAAAGTAGTTTTTTTCCATTTTTACCAAACTCGACCTTATTCATCAGTGAAGTCCTTTTCAACAATGGTACAATGAGTCCAACGCTGCGCTAACAGTTCGATGCCTTCACTGGTTTCAATTTTTACAATAATCTCATCATTTAGATCAACTAGTTTTCCTGGGCCTGCAAAATTTGAAGAGTAAAGCGGATAGAATAGCAAATCGATTCAGGCAATTTTGTCATTGTAGTCAACGACTCATGAAGCCATGCACTTTTTTGGTGAAAACCCGGTTTTTTCGTGGCGATGTGGGTTAAGTTTTTTGGCAATTGTTTCCTCCAATCGAAATGAAAGTGCCACACAATGATCGCTACTCATCAACTTCGGTGAGTAGAATATTATGAAACGTCCAAAGTACGCAAGTCACGACGGACTGACGTTTCTTTTCAAGACAGTACTGATGGGCACATTATTTATCCCTTGTCCGATACCGTATGAAGACTTCTTTTTATTGCAGTCGAGCGCTCCAACCAGAGCTGCGATTCGGCGACACAATAGTTGATGGTTTTGCTCCCATGTGTGCAATGGTGATATCCATTTGGAAAGCAATTTTCATGCGAAATAGTGAATACACTGGCTTTTAATATCTTTAGAGTGCCTTCTAACTTTTATAAGTTTTCTTCTTGATTGTCTAGAAGTGTTTGTACATTTTTTTACAACAACATTTGGGCATTCGTGGCATTCAACATTTCTTGTTTGATCTTGCGTAAAAATTGTCATGCCCATTAGAAGGTAATGAATATATATTCAGCAAAAGCAATCCGTAGCAGAGAAGTGGAGTAGATGAGGATTGAAGGAATCAATCATAGATCTCCATAAGCTAAAGAAATATTGATATAATACTTCGTTATACCAAGATTCGTCCTAAGTCAAGTAAGCTTTCCTTTGGTTCCTTCACTAAATACATGAGAAGATAAGTCAATTAGCTGAACCTGTAAAAGAAAACTTATTTTGAAATTGTGCTTGGGTTGAGAAACTGAACGCGGCTAAGTTGAACACCATTCATGCAATTTGGCACAAATACCATACGGATATAACGTTCAAAAGTCCAAATCTTCGAATCTTTCCAGAATTTACGTAAAACAGCTGCAGAGAGGTGGTATAAGAAAGTTTATTTTCTTATCTTCGTAGCAGCATTTTGTGATGAAAGAACACTTCGGCAATGAAAGATGGCACTTTCGGCTATCGTTATAAGTTTGGAGATGCTCGGTCATCTTTTTCGTTATCGTCATAAAAATGAAGAAGATCGTCAAGGAAGTGGATGATCGATTTAAACAAATGGGGCAGCGTGTGTTGGAATATAGGGGTGTTCTCCGATTTTGTCAAAAATTCTCCGAAAACACTTTACTCTTTATGTATCAGTTTTCTGATTTTTTCTATGAACTAAGGGTCGAAATTTCTTACTTGCGCCACACTAGTCTGGGCTGATGTCAAATTTTATAAACACATCGTAGTTCGGCGTCACTAACATGTCCCGAACGGGACTTACAATATGAACGTTGCCGTTCTGCAAGACTAATTTCATATTAGGTTGTAACGATTTTACCTTTAATGCATTGATTGTGTTGGTTGGTAGCGCCCCAAAAAACACCAAGGTCACTTATTCCTATCTCGTAGGCAAGTACTCATGGGTGTTTTAACTTGACTTAAACCCTAAAGACAGCACTTTGATAAGCAGAACAGAAAATACTTCCACTTCTTTACCTGCGAATCAGTAAATCGACAACAGATGAGTAAAAAAGGTTCAATGTGAACACAAAGTTGTTCTTGTTTGAATCCCTTAACAAAGTGAAAAGGAAGTGCAGTACAGTACTACGTATGACTAGGGCAACGCTCCTCCTTAAAAATCTTTAAAGATTTACGCAAGATCTCAGCAGTCCTTCAGCAACAACATGTTGCATGATGAAAAATGAAAGTAAGAAAAAAATATTGAAATTTCATTCGGGTTTAAGTAAATACTAAATTCGAACGTATCCCCTGCAAGGGAACTTGTTTCGAAACTAATAAGGAACGCAACATGGAAACAATTATACCGAAAGTTATGCCACCGTGCACCGTCCACCGTCCTTGAAGAACATACGTTCAGTTCTTCAATCATGAATACTTGAATCTCTTGTTTAATATTTTTCACTCTTCTTTTCGTTTTTTTTTTTAATAATGCGTAGCGAATGGTTTGTTGTGTTTTGCTGCGAATGCTTGTTATGCAGCATACGGCAAATGTTGATCAAATGACATATCAGACATTTTGACTAATTAATAAAAATGTAAAATTTTTTTGTTTTTTTTTTTTCATAAAAGACTTTAACTCTATATGAGAAAAATACTCACACATGCACACACATCATAGTACAGCACAGCACAGCACAGCACAGCAAAGATATACAAACGTAGAACACGGTTATTATTAACACTGGAACACGGAGGCATAATATACTGTGGGAATTTGATAATGAAAAAAAAAGAAGAAGCAAATATCAGAGGAAGAGAAGGAAAACATAAAAAAAAAAGACAAAATTTCGTTGCAGATTCAACACATCATTATTCAAACAAATTATTATCCAAATTTTGTAGATATGTTCGTCTGATAAGCGAGGCGTAAAATACTTAATGAAGCCAAAAACTAACGAGAGAGAAAGAAGAAAAGAAAAACGAGAAGCAACGCATTAAATGTGTTTAAAACTTTATGAAAAGTCAAATACGAGAGCAAATATTTGTTGTTAGGGTAGAAAAAACAAAATCAAAAAAAAAAAGGACAAATACAGCAAAGGCGGTAAGAAAAGTATGTCCCACATAGAGAGATTTCCACGAAGTTCATGATAAGAGCTGAAAGCAAACATAACACACATGTCCGCGAATGTATGCGGGGTCCGACACCGTGCAGGAAAACTATAACAATTTATGTTTGAGTTACACACTACACCACAACCAATCTCAAATTAATTTTTACGACTCCCTCACTTAAAGAAATCCCCGTTGGTTATTCCATCAGTTTGTGCAGTAAAGTAAGTAAGTAGCAGCGTAGCAGCATGGATAACTTTTATCGTTGAACTTGAAAAATGCTCGTGTTAGGTATCTTGTCCTCTGGCCTCATTGCTTGTTAAACAAGGAGGCAAATTTTTTCACCATCTGAATGCCGATCTACAATCAGTTAAGTTGAGGTAAGCACAGAACAAAACATCACCATCACCATCACCACCACCACCACCACCACCACCACCACCACCATCACCAGCACTACTACCGCCACCGCTACCGCCACCACCATTATCGTCATCATCGTCGTCAGCACCGCTAGCATCGCCAACACGAGTAATGGCCACAGTCAGAGCAATGTGTGTTCTTTCAATGGTTGTGGCTGACAATGAGTTTAATTTTTTTTTCCTTTTTTTTTTTTGTTTCCATATATTCTGTTCCCTGGCCTGTTAGCTATGCCGCTTCAGCGACATTATTACTATAGCGCCCTTTAGCATTGGAAAACATGAGCATCAACACAACAACAACAATAGTAATAACAAACATTAACTAAACACAGAAGTCAACAGTAACAACTGGGCTTTTTGTTATTTCTGTAGCTATTGGTTGGTAGTTGTGTTCATTTAGTGTTTAAGTTATATTTTCAATACGACAAATGCACTTCAAGTCAAGTCTGTGTAGTCTGTATATGTTATCTAAAATGGTATGACTTGATGCTGGAGGAACCAACCTTAAGGTTTAATTTACAAAGACTGCTTTCATTTTTAGTTTTATTTCAGAAAACAAAATAAACCATAAGGTTCATTATGTGAAGTTAAGTAGTGCAAGTGTTGTATTTGTGTCGCACGTACCTATTGCATATGTATTCGTAAGTAAGCATTAAGTAGGTAACTAACTGACTGACTAAACAAAAAAAACAAAAACAAAAAATAGTCGTGCAGCGGCACTTTTCTTTTATCCTCTCAAGCGATTTAAAGACGACAAGTAACACAGTTTGCTTCAGACATGATTTGGTTGTGTTTTCTTTTGCCTTTCAAATGTCGATTGGGAAGGATATGCTATATGAACTGATGCTTACCTTGTGTATGAAATTAAAGTAAACAAAAAATTGAAATTTTTATTTAAAATTTCTTTTATTTTCTTACATTAAAACGATAAATTTTTGGATCAAAATTTCTTACCATTAGAAGATCATAGGAAAACGTGTGAAAACACAATAGTGGAATTTGGTCCACCGTACGCTACTCTACAGTTATTCATATAACGACTTTTGAAGATTAGCCGTCATAGGGGAAAAGGTTGAAAAAGTGGCCCGATCGAAATCATTTACAGTAACGCTTGTATTTTGATCAAAACAGGTCACTACAGGTACTAAATTTCATCAAAATATATGAAAAATAGCGGCCCGTAGGTTGAAACACACAAAAAAAAAAAAACAAAGGACAGACAGACGGATAGACAAGCTTAAATCGATTCGCAAAGTGATTCGTGCGTCAATGTCAAGTCCTTCTGGGTGTTGCATATACTCGCATAAACTTAAGATGTTTGCCTCTTCTTTTCTAGGAATCTTTAGTAAATTCGCTTGTTGGATTCCTAAGTGTGGGATCCCTGGGTAAAGGAACTCGGAAGAAAGAAAAAAAACAAACCTACCGTTAGAATGAAGTTGCGGAAACTGGTCATCTGGTATTTGGCGATTTAAATCGATTGCGTATTCCTTAGAGCTATAATGATGAGAAGGCTAATATAGTTTCGATTTCCTCTTCCTATCTCATCTCGCTAATGAATTCCTTATGGGAAATCTGTGTTTATGTTTACTTTGTCTTTTATTTCAAACGCTAATGTTAATAATGAAACGTTGGAACTTAGCTGTGCCAGCAAATCGTTACTTATCTTGTCTGTCTTGTCGGATGATCTTTATCTTTGGCTTCCTTAGCTTATCTTTATGCCATTACAACAATGTTATCTTGCTTAACTAACGCAACTCGATTCATACCATTTTTTGCTTTTGCTTTTCCTTTTCTTTTTGAATTCTCGATATCAAATCGCCTTTCCCTGTGATAAGCGTACGTTGACATTGCTTCACTTTTAACAAAATTTGACGGGTCAAGGCCACTGCAGCCCACTAAACAAAAGACGTATTTACGGCTACCTTTAGACGGAAGGAATGATAATATTAGAGGAGGTTGTTGTTAGGCGTACCTTTAAATATTAAAAAATTGCAACATCGCAACCATTGAAGGAGTCTTTGCTTCAAATTCGAAAGAGAAGGAAATCACTTAATCTGCAAGCTTGTAGCTAAAGACATGTTGTATGATGACAAACTTTCGAGTGAATAGTTCAAGAGGACGACACTCTTTTGTTAATAGAAAATATTTAAATTAATTTATCGAAAATATCCAACATATTCTCAACAGGATGTTGCTTCGAAGATACTGCAAAAAATTCAAATGAAAAATATAAAAATTGCTTGAGTTACGTCTTGCCACACCCGCAATTATCTTTTCATGTCATTCTTGGCTAATTAATGGGATCGTTTGTAAGTCAGTGAAATAAAAATGGATTTTCCGAAAAATGTACATCTACTACTTCTCCAATAAGGAATAAAACATGGCTAGAGTTCGGTATACTTTAGTGGGGAACTCGGATTAAACAATGGAACCGGCTTTTTATTATTGTGTATTTGTTTATTGAGTTCTCATTAAACATTTTTATTGTTGTTGTATTTTGTGTTTGTATCAGTTTTTCAAGATTATTGGCAAACATGTTCACGACGACATTATTATGTATATGCTGATCTAGTCTTATTAACCCTTTCCACTTCCTGTCGAGCAGGTGTCAACATTATATTTCTTACGTCCTTATCTGTTGGACGCGATTTTGCATTATTTAAAATGATTAAATGTG